>CM042850.1:23471552-23776552 GCA_023653725.1 Bungarus multicinctus
CAGAACCTGCTGAATATCACCTCTGCCCCAGCCCTGATCCTATTTTTGGGACATCTTACAGCAGGGGTGAGATTCTACTAATTCTATAGAACTGGTTGTTATGATTCTGCAGTTAGGAGAACCGGTAAATCATGCCCCTGGCTGGCCCCACCCCTTTCCACTTGCCTCTCCCCTCCTTGCCCAGTCAGTCCTTATTGCGCATGCGGGACATTGCGCGCATGCCCGACATCGCTGACTGCATTCTTCCATGCCCATTCATTTCTTAAGATATTTCTTTTTTCCCCCTCCTGACGATCAGCTGTTCCGATGATCAGCTGTTCTGGGATCCCTCTTGCTGTCCTACTGTTTTGCCTAGGAAACTTTCCTGAGGCCCAGGAGGCAAAAATGAGTGTGGGGAGGGGCCACAAGGGATGCCCTCCATTTTTTGCCTTCCTGGGAAGCTTCCTGGGAGCAAAAACACTCCCCAAGAGGCTTCCCTGAGGCCCAGGAGGCCCAAAAACTGGGGGAGGGGGGGTTGCTGCAAAAAAAAAAGAAGCCACGCCCACCCAATCATATGCCGACACCCACTTAGCCATGCCCACTTTGCCACACCAACAAAACCAGTTGTTAAAAAATTTGAATCCCACCCCTGCCTTAGAATATATAGTAAATCTGGTTGAGGTTCCTCAGATTCAATGAGGATGGATAAGTGATTCCACCAGCACTGTCCTGACCATCACAATATACACTTGAATTTCAGCTTGCATCCATGACGGCTCACAGTGGCTTCTAGTTTTTTTTTTGTCAGCCTTGATCTGGATGCCTATTCACCTATTTCATTTTCAGGAAATTCTTGGAATTCAAAGAGCTGCATAGGATCAGAGGGTGGGGAGAGATCACTCAGAGGCAATCCTCCTCCGTGTCCTATTTGTTCCTGGGTTCCAGAAGTGAACAATCAAGTCAACAATCAAGCTACTCTCCAGATTGCTGGGAAAAAAATGACTGAAAATTCTCCCGATCTATACAGTGCTTATGAATTGGCCATTTCGCACAACTTCACAATCATAGCCTCCCATCTATATACCTAAAGAGTAGTGCTTTTCACAATAGCTAAAAGTGGGGTGCGGTGGGGTTTGTCTCCTTATTTAAATAGTAATATTAAAAATACAGGTAGTCCTCAACTTAATGACTCCAATTGAGCCCAAACTTTACGTTGCTAAGTGAGAAATTTGTTAAGTGAATTTTGCCCCATTTTACGACTTCTCTTGCCACCATTCGTTAAGTGAATCACTGCAGTTGTTAAATTAGTAATATGGTTGTTAAGTGAGTCTAGTTTCCCCATTGATTTTGCTGGTCAGAAAGCCACAAAAAGACCACAGGACAACCATCATAAATGTGAATCAATTGTCAAGCAACCAAATGTAAGTCACGTGATCATGGGGATAATGCAACGGTCATAAGTGTGAAAAATGGTCATATTTATAAAGTCACATTTTTCAGTGCAGTTGTAAGTTCGAATGGTCACTAAATGAACTCTTGTAAGTCGAGGACTAACTGTAAGTAATCCCTGGTCATTTTTCCCCATTCTTCCCTTTAATAGTTATTAAAAGTACTGAAAGATAATTTTCTTCCTGCTCTTCCTCCCAAATGCAAGGATGCTTTCATAGATCTAGATCTAGATCTTTCATAGAAGCCCCAAAGCTTCTGAATGGCACTAAGGTCAACAATTCTTGGATCCATCCCCAGTCAACATCTTAGCCAGCGTGAAACCAGGAACTTGAGAGCATTCCACATGAATCACTTACTAAATTTGTGAAATGCAACAGCTCCAGCCAGCTAGACGTCTTTGTGTTAAATAAATATGTCATGGTGAGACAAAAGATCTGTGAAGACTCTAACTACCTTTCATCCTTACTGGAAGATGGTTTCATCATACAGAATCCGGAAGTGGGTGATTATCATGTCTTTATCCAGGCGAGTAGCTTAGGGCCAAGTGTGATACTGCTGTGTTTGTTTTCATGAAAAACAGCAGAAGGAAGCTGCAAATATAAGAACATGAAAGCATGCCTCCTTACAGCATGAGAGGCTATTTGTTCATCTAATTCTAATTCATAGCTGTGCAACAGAATTTCATTTTAATGTATGCCAAGTAGTGTAAAGTTAGTCTAAGTCTAAAGTAGGCAAATCCATAGGCTGGAAGCCACAATTTATTCCCTTGATTAGCTGGAAAGCTGTTTGGGTAATGGGAGGACAAAAGTAGAAAATGGGAGAAAAAAGCTTCTGACAGGCAAAATTTTTCATCCTTTAGAAAGACCTGAAAATAGGCCAGAATTGGATCACTGAAATTTATTAGCCAATTCATCAACCTTGGATGGTGCAATTTTGGAAACGGGAATGGGAGAAAAGTTAAGAATGGGAATGAAAATATTTCATCCTAGGTTTATCTTGAACAGTGAATATTAATTGGGTCAAACCAAACACAATATGCAATTGACACTAGATGGATTCTACTACCCAAGTCTTTTTATCACATATATAATTTATGTTCTAGATATTGCACAAGTCAGTTTGAATCACTACATCATTTTTTAAATGGATGGATGTTTAAGTGCCCTGATGTTCTAACAACCGTTTTTAAAAAGTGTTTCTCAACTTTGGCAATTTTGAAATATGTGCATTTCAGTTTCCAGAATCCCTAACCAGACATAAGCAGTAAGAGTGAAGGACAAAGAGGGAACACATTTTAACTCTTTCTACATTCTCCTGCCTTCCCCATCCTATTGTGGTCAGTAGGTCACAGGATATCGAAGAGTTGGGTCATTAGATTTTCACTTCCAAGCAGCATAATATGCTTCAGTGGGAGGAATGTTAAGAGAAACAAATGTCACACTGAGGAAGAAAAGAGGATACACACAGAGTGTGTAAAGTCACAACATGCTAAGCTGTAAACCTGATGAAGAAAATGCAATGATTGTGTGGTCACGTAACAGGATAGGTCTTCCAAAATGAACTGTATTATGGCTACCATGATGACTTGGCACATGAAAAACAAAGGCTGCATTCTCACAGTTGAAGTGAGCTGCACACTACTCATCATTTTAGTTTTAGCCAAATGTTGTGCAAACTGCAGTTTTGAATCATTCTGTTCTTGGATCAAATCAATTTATCTTTGTACATTGCTGTTGGCACAGTTAATTCAATCTTAATGAAATATCCTTGTATCACAATAAAATTGTCTCCTCAGATCGGCTCAGCCTATCCTAAAAATTTGTCTTTTTTAAAAAAAAGTAGTAGAATATCTACCTGGACAACAACGCTGCCCTGACCACAACTTCTAAAAGATGCTTGGACACATTGATTTGGACATAATATATCATCTTCACTTAAGTTGATTTAAATAAATCAGATGTAATTCTTAGCATTATGAAATGTGTCCACAATTGCCTGGATTCCTTAATCATTCATTTAGTGATGAGCCAAGCATGACAGTCATTGCCAGTCTCAACTTCCTTTTCAAATTGGTGACCATCACTATCTCTTATGATAGAGAACATGATAATTAAATGCCATGTGCTCTATGAAAAATGCTTTCCTTTTATCCAAAGAATGACTCATTAGAGTACAACAATAATTTAGAAGGGGAATTCATAACACAACTTTCTATGAAGTAACTTCAATTGGCAAAACATTGAATGACTTATTTAAGATTAACTAAAGGTTCTAAAACTGCCAGTATAGTATTTTACTCTTGATGTAATTATATGATTTTTTATAAAAAGAAAAGAAAAGAAGGAAAAAGAACAGGAAACAAGACTCTAGATATAAAAAGTAGGAGAAAATCAAGGTATTCAAAGGTTGATCTCTGGAAATGGAGGAGGAGTAAGACATTTTTTATATCTAATACAAGGTGAGAATACATTTTCAGTGCAGTGCTAGAAGCAAGTTCTACTCTCCAGATTTTTGCTACCAGGTGCTCTATGCCTTTTTTGGCTTATTGAGTGACTTATTTTACAACTTTCTGTGTCAAGTCATCTTCAAGGATACTATAGGGTATGATTCTCACTGCATCTCTTCACCAGTAAAGAGCGTCTGTGGCAGGGCAAGATAAGTAGAATAGGGACAATGTGCTATGGAAGGAGGTGACCCCATCCAACATATGGTTCAGTATCTGAAACAATTTGTTGGATGGAAGCAAAGCTGAATGAGGAACTCTGGGAGTTGAAGTCTACAAGTCTTAAAGTTACCAAGCTGTCAGGGTTTCGACAGATGCTATAATTAATTCATGAGCCTCGAGCCAAATTTCAACAGAAATCCAATTATTTATTAGGAGCAACATGTTGGCACTTTCCCCAAGTGCAGTCGGCTCTGTCCTACGTAATTTACTGTCTATCTATGACCCTGTTTCCCCCTTCCTCCCAGGGTGTGTCATAAATCACATTCTCCAGCGAAGCACTTTCCCTGGAAAATATGCCTCTCCGGCTGGGCTTGGTAACCTGAGACACAATCTGGAGAAAGGAATGTGCTTCTGGTCATAGCAATGAACTGCTCCATCAGATCTCCCCCCCCTCTTCTTATGGCAACTCGAGAGCAAGCCAGGAATGCTTTACGAGTTGACACAAGGTTGGAGACCCCTGGATTAAACAACATCCCAACTCCTCCCTAACGGGGAATCCCCTGCATATTTTGCTCCCATCCTCCCATCTGGTCAGTTTAATTTTAGCTGCCTTTTAAATTTAAGATGTGTTTTGCAGCATTTTAATGTTTTATATGGCTTTTTAAATTGAGTGATTGTAAGCTATCTCAAGTCGCTTTTGACAAAATTTAGCTAGCTTAGTTTATTTAATTTATATACCGCTCCCTCTCCCATTTGGGACTCGGAGCGGTGTACAGCCAAATTAAAACAATACAAAGAAATTTAAATTTGAAAACAGATTAAAACAGATTAAATCAATGGCCAAAGTTAAAAAATAGTAAAAATAATAAAAACAAGTGTCTATAAGATGACAAATTTAAAATCCCACAATACTGTTAGGCCAGACCGGCTCATTGAAAAAGATGAGTCTTCAATGCACGCCTGAAGGTTCGCAGGTCAGGGATAGTCCGTATCTCCGGGGGCAACTCGTTCTAAAGGGAGGGTGCTCCCACAGAGAAGGCCCGTACTCTCGGGGTTGCTAGCCGACATCGTCCAGCTGATGGCACCCCAAGGAGGCACACCCTGTGAGAGCGCACAGGCCAACGGGAGGCCAATGGTGGCAGAAGGCGGTCCCGTAAAATGGGTGGCATATCAATTTAATAAAGAAATAAAATTTGACCATCCCGTAGTACTTGGTTACCACAGTCTGGCAACAAAACCGAGTTTATCTTCCAATGTAGCCTTTCTCACCAATTCTCCTTTCAGCTGACTTGCACTTAAGCAATACCTCCCCTATAGTCAAAACTAGCCTGGTTGAAGGGTTATGGGACTCCAATCTAAAAACATATGGAAGAGGACAGATTGAAGGAGGTTGCAGGGTAAACCTGCTCCCACCCAAGCCTTAAAGATTAACGACACTTGCTTTCTGCACACTATTTCATGAATGAATCCAAGGCAATTAGCATCTTTCTACAGTTGCAGCTGTACAAGCCCCAGCTGGGATGATAAACAGCAGCTCCTTGGTTGATTGATTTCCCAAACAAGCAATTGCGCACAGAGAGTGTTTTGGGTGGTCATGGAGTTTATTCAAGCTGGGAAAAAAGTGTGAGTGATATCAACTATGAGAAGGCAATAATGAATGTAATTTTCAAGTGACAGTTCCCTGATCTCTTTCTCTCTTTTTTTTTAAAAAAAATAGCATACTGTGTTATTGCTGTGGAAGCCGGATAATCACAGGCGGTGTTATGGCATATATAAAAGATTACAGCAAATAAAGTTAGGCTGATTGTAAACAAATGGCTCCTTTATTCATCAAGGGGATTTCGGTAGGGGTAGAATAGCAGATTTGGAATTACCGCTTAATTGGAAGATGATGACAAACACACTAAATTTTTAAAATGTGCAATTAGTTGTGTGCTGTAGCTGTGCTTCTTCTTATTAAATATTATTAGTAATTTGCTTCATTCTTTGAGTGGAAGGCTTTTTAATTATGTTTACAACATCTCCTAGCTGTTTTATGGAAAGCTTTAAGATGACAATTTTAATTGATAGGCAATTTGACTTCCCCTTTCATTCTTGACCTAGTATTTTCATTCTTCCTTTGCTCTGTGCTGATACAGATTTTGTTCAACAAACTAATTTTTAAAAACTCTCTATGTGGGTTTATATTTAACAGATTATTGTCACTTTCTATTAAGTATTTACAGGTTGCTTGGAGCACAATCCATTTAAAGCAATCTTATTTTCAAATTCTTCCCATAACCATAGCAGCTCAAGCCTTCTTGAAAACCCGTTCTAGACCATGGAAATTCATCTCTTGACTTCAATAAGCGACGAGTCAGATCTCAATGGAAGGGGGAGGAATATATTGCCTTTACAATCTTGTTTCTGTTTTTTTTTTCTTTTAGTTTTCTTAGAAATCATTCTTGATCCTGTTTGCTGAGTCTCTTTCACTGAAATAATTATTCAGAATGTCTTTTTATTGTTTAACTTGATCTCAACCCAATCCTTGCTATATTTCTTCCCCACCTGGGTTGAAAACTACGTGCTACCGCTTGCACAATTTTTAAACAATGGAAGAAACCACAGTACAAGTGTATGACCACAATTGAGCCCAACATTTCTGTTAAGTGAGACATTTGTTAAGTGAGATTTGCCCCATTTTATGACTTTTCTTGCCACATTTGTTAAGTGAAAAGGTTGATAAGGTAGTAACCCAGTCGTTAAGTGACTCTGGCTTCTCCATTGCCTTTGCTTGTCAGAGGTCGCAAAAGGAGATCGCATAAGCCTGGGACACAGCGAAAGTCATAAATGGCGTGCATAAGTGCACCAATCGTGCCTACCGTCCCTGTCCTATTGTTTCTTTTTATTTTTCTTATAAGTATCTATCTCATGTATTCAAAACTATGTTTATTCTTATACCTGTATCTTTTAAGCAATTGACAAATCAAATCAAATAAATAAATAAATAATAGCACTTTAGACTTATATACCACTTCACAGTGCTTTACAGCCTTCTCTAAATGGTTTACAGAGTCAGCCGATTTGCCCCCAACAATCTGGGTCCTCATTTTACCCACCTCGGAAGGATGGAAGGCTGCGTCAATCTTGAGCCTTGGTTGGATTTGAATTGCCAAATTGCAGGCAGCTGGCTGCAGCAGAAGTAGCTTGCAATATTGCACTCTAACCACTGCGCCACAGAACCAGTGGCCAAGCAACTGACTACATGATCATGGGGATCCTGCAAAGGTTCTAACTATGAAACATGGTCATAAGCAGAGGCAGTATTCAGCAGGTTCTGACCAGATCTGGAGAACCAGTAGTGGAAATTTTGAGTAGTTCGGAGAACCGGCAAATACCATCTCTGATTGGAGATTTTACAGTATCTTTCCCCTGCCACGCCCACCAAGCCACGCCCACAGAACTGGTAGTAAAAATTTTTGAATCCCACCATTGGTTATAAGTCACATTTTTCAGGTATCACTTTGAACAGTCACTAAACGAACTATTATAAGTCGAGGGCTACCTGTATTCCCTAGAGAAGAATGACTGGAGAATAAGCCAGCTGTTTACCTTTTCAGACTTTTAAAAATGAAGTTTTCCAAACTCCAAGCAGAGGGTCGTTACTTTGAAAAAAAAAAAAGAGAGTTTCACTTCTGCCTCCTAAAGTCCTTGCAAAAATGGCTATAACACAATACACACACTGGTGGTTGCCCTACTGAAGTAGTATGTTGTCCATGCAATGCCAAATTGGGAAATGATATAGCCAGTGTGTGTTGGAGTCCAACATCTACAAATTCCCTGATTGGAAGGGAAGTGAACCTACCATCCTTCCTGAAGCTAATGAACCAAATGTCTCAGGGCAATTCACAAAAAGGTGGCATTTTCCCCCTTGTGGTTCTCCACAATTGAAACTGGCAGACTTCTCCCTAACCTGACATTTTCTTTAAGCCAAGGGTTGGACATAACCATTGGTGCAGGGGAAGCATGTTACTCCAAAGTTTTAACTCCTGATAGGACCCCGACAAGTCCCGGCAGTTTTCTTGGTCATTTTTTTTGAAGTAGTTTGCTGCCCTGTTTTATATTTTTTTTGCCACCAAAAAAGGCACCAGGTCTTATTTTCGGGGGTTGTCCTCCACTGACTAACCTCACTTGCATGCATTGTCCCCGGCCTCCTTTTTACTGTCAGAGGCCTTCAGGAACTTCTTCTTCTACAACCGGCAAGGCTTTCCTTAAGGCCTCTGCAGCCGATAACAGAGCTCCGGATCGATCTGGAGCTTTGTTATCAGCTACAGAGGCCTTCAGGAAAGCCTTGCCAGCCTTGCTGGCTGCAGAAGAAATGGGCCGGAAAGGCAGGTGTTGGGGTGTGTGAGGCCTGGCTACAACTCTCCAAAGGTAAGGAGGAGGGCAGCTCCATACACCCTATCCCCACCCTAGCTTAATTTTTACCCGTGCACTCTGGAGTGGGTAAGATCTTAATTAGGGCTTATTTGGGGGGGGAAGCCTTATATTGGGCACACGTGTAAAAATCAAGCTAGGGCTTACATTCAGGGTAGGCCGTATTTTCGGGGAAACAGGACATTGCCCACTTCCTAGGGCTGAAATTGAGTGACTGGTTCAAGGTCACCTAGCTGGCTTTGGGTCTAAGATCATCTTCTGGTTTATTTCTTTAACCACTGCACCAAATTGATGCATCTCAATCTGATGTCTGCATTGTATTTTATTGTCATTCACAATAAAAATACAATTCACAGCAACTTTTGGAAGGGATCTGGAACCATATGTAACGCTGTACATGTCTGAGTTAGAAGCACTGATGGGAGACATCAACCAGGAATAGGGCCAGGAATCAAATAAAGCCATACAATCCAGTTCGAGTATCCCACTAAGTAAACCAGAAGCAACAATAAATATGGATTGAGACTGGGACTTGCTGACTTAAAGCATTGAATTTGTTTATACATTATATTAAATTAGAAGAAAATTATTTATGACTTCCTAAAATGTTTGGCTTCAACAGCTGTTGTAAGGTATAATTGGCTTCAATTAGATAAGTGAAATTTCCATAGTTAATGCCCTCTTTAACTGCTACTGGTTTTCTGAAAGTCAAGAGAAAAAAAATCTCTTTGCTCTGTTGGATGATTTGTCTCAAATGAATTGTAGTACTTCTGCAGAGATGACCTATTTTGTTTCAGCTGCTTCATACAGAGAGAAAAAGAAATTACCCAGATTCAATGTTTATTAAAATGCAAATTGACAGATTAAATCAAATTAGTTTTCCCGTATTTTATTTATGTTCTCATTTACATCAATGACATAAAATGTGAATTAGTCATGTAACTCTCAGCCAGGTCATATGTTGGTCTGGATACTGGACTTTTTATTGGGAGTGTCCACAAGGAAGTTAAAAAAAAAAAGGCCAGCTCTCTTTTTGCCTCATCCCCCCTAAAAGAGTAGCACACAATTTCTGATGCTCAAGGGTACCTTAGGGTTTGAGCAAATGTCACAAGACAAAGAGGATGGGAGCACTGGTCATTCTTGACATGGATACTCACATTGAGTACCAGAAAATGCCAAGCATGGTAATGTTTGGTTGCTCTTGGGTGGCTCCAGGAATTATAAAAGGGTTGGTGGCCAGATGTTTCTAGTGTCTGAGGAGTACTTTGGCAGCTGTGCATTGGCTCTTTGCCTGACACACTGAGCGTGTCTATTTATTTATTAAATTTATATGCCATCCATCTTACTGTTACACCACCCTGAGCAGCTTACAGCATAATAAAAAAATAATACTAAAGGATTAAAAATTAAGGAAGATTAAATAAAGATTAAAAACCAAGAGGGCAAATTACATGAGGGTGGGGATCGTTTACCCTGTCAGCCAACCCCAATGCTGAATGTTCCTTTTGGAGCCCAGGTCAGCTGACAGATCTGGGTTTTAAGCAGGGGTGGGCTTCAAAAAAATTAGCAAAGGGTTCTCTGCCCGGTTGCTGGATGGGCATGGCCTAGTTGGCCTTCTGCACCATGGCGGAGGGGGGGGGAGTGTTTTTGCCCTCCCTGTGTGCACCCTGCACTTACCTGCATCCAAAATGGGCCGCGTGGGACTCCTGGGAGGGGCAGGGTGGGCGGGGCCAGCCAGGAGTGGGATTTGCGGGTTCTCTGAACTGCACAGAATCTTAGCTAGGGGCTCTCCCAAACCTTGAGAACCCACAGCTTCCCACCCCTGGTTTTAAGGCTCTTCCGGAAGGTCAGGAGCGTGGGAGACGACCTCACCTCTGGGGTATGGGGAGAATATTCTAGAGGCTGGGAGCCACAGTACAAATGGTTCTATTCCTAGACCCTGCTAGCTGAAATTCTTTTGATAGACAGGATCTGAAGTAATCTTCTTCTAATGGGATAGGCCAATCCCTCTGGGGCCATTTTTTTTTGTCCTCATCTCCTTTTTACTCCCTCCACAATCTGAGCTCCCTTACCAATTTCTCAGCTCCCTCCCTAATCTTCCTTCAGCCACATGCAAATTTTTCAGCAGGGAGGAAAGTTTACCCTAATCTATGTTTCTTTATCCAAACTAAGAAAAAATACTTATAAATTAGAAAGAACCCATGGCTAAGTCTTGGTTTGAATTTAGCATGCAGCAAGTTAGATGAAATGTAGATCTTTTTTAAAAAAGTCAGTTTTATAAATACATTTGTCATTTTGTTTGGAAGATTGTTTTAAATCAAGTGTTGGGCAAAACTGCTGCTTATGATCATAAGAGTGAATAAGTTTGGCACTTTTCCATTTGGGAGAAAAATGAAGATGGCATCCAGACAAAAACTCGATTAAATTGTTTAGTCATCATTGCTTGCAAGTGTTAGGAGTCAACTCATTTCTGTAAATTGTTTGCTGTCTTTCTGGAAAATCCTTTGCACAGCATGGTGTCTGTTTTATCTAAATAATGTCTCAGCTCATGGCTTGCTTATATTATCAGAAGCAATTGAGCTTCTTTCATGGTTTACATTTATAATGACATTGGCACGCACCATTTTTCACTTAACAGTTGTAATTGTCCAAAACATAGGCAGGAAGACTTGGGGGTGAGGTGGGAGAACACATTATAACTTTTTTTGATTGTTGAAGGTCACAAAGGACATGGCTAATGTGTAATAACGTTACTAGAATGAGTTGAACTGAAAATATTAGCTTGAAATTTTACGAGCTAAAGTAAAAGGGTATTTTTATTGATGAAAATGGAGGCTCCATGTAAATTGAGGGTACCCACCCGTCCTGAATTTAGATAGTAGTACATGGTCAGTCTGTTTCATAAGTTGTTTATGGAAGACAAATCAACTATCAATTCATGGTATGATGTTGACAATGTGCAATCTTAGATTCAGAGGTGGCACACATATACTAACAGTCAGTCAGCTAGAATACAATATGGCACCCACTGACATCAAGATACTTGCCAATACCACCTAGAGGGACACCTTATATCCTTATTTTTTTACTTTTTTTTACTTACAGTAAAAGGCAGATCCTTGTTCCAAAATTATGCTTGATCATAAGCCATAAATGGATAGAGTAACTCGTGGCCACTGTGCCCTATCCTTTCCCCATTTTGGGGGGGGGCAATGTTAAGGAATCCTAAAGCCCAGCTTTCAGTCTTTTGTGGGGCTGGATGATAATGAGCAAAATAGGTACCCATGTTTGGTAGTCATTCTTAAAATAGACTAAAATGTCAATTCCACCCACAAAATTGGCCTGTTTTCCATGCCTCTCTCCAATGATATCATGAATCAACACCCCTCATCTCTCCAATGTTAGCCTAACATATGTTACAGGAGGTACTTTTTTATTGAAGTGGATGCCTTTTTAAAGCACACACCCCACTTAACAGTTTTCATAAATACATTGCAGGTAGTCCTTGATTTATGACCAGTCATTTAATGACCAAAGTTAATATGGCCATGGAAGGAGAGATTTATGGCCCGTAATGCACTCCCCCAAGCACCGTAAATGGTCATGCTGTGCCCCCATGGTCACATGACCACAGGTTTGGCATATAAGCTTTATGATTATCACAACTTTCTAGCTGAATAGACAGGTGGTCTTTCATTTGCAATATTTTGCATACACACACACACATTGTGGATTTGGATATGTATATTATACTGAAATGATGAAAATAGTAGTTGCTATGCACTACATTAGGTTGCACAAAAAAGTGCTGAATGTTAAAAATCAAAATGTTCTAAAGTTCAAAAGTAAGCCAAAAATTAAAAACCAAGTTAAAGTGCATTTGATAGTGTTGAATTATTCCCACCGATCTATTATTCAGCAGAAGTTCTAATGCAACAGTCTCAATCATTTTCTTTTATACTTGAAAGCATTTGTCTTCGTATTTTAAGGTAGAAGCATGGCTTGCTTAACTTTGACTTAGTATGTTGCATGATCCAGCCAATTGTGATCCAGCAGCTATGCAAGTAGAGTTCTTATGAAACGCTCAACTACATTTAGTAAGGCTATGCAGCTCTTAAGATTCAAATGGAGATGATTCACAGCATGGATGAATAGATACGTAACAGTTGTCAGGTATATAAACTAAAGGCATCTTTTCAGGGACTGTGACAGGACTGGTACAGAGTGCCTTGGTTTAGCAACTGCCTCAGACAGCAACCATTTGCAGTTACACTGGTGATGAAAATGTAAGCTTACCACCAAGGCCCACATTTATGATCCTTGTAGCATCTCTTCCTGAGTCACATGTTCAACATTACAATCAGTTGGTACACATATTGCCCTGTACCCAGTTTTCCCCCCCTCTTTTCCGTCAGGGTGGAGAAATTGCTTAAACAAGGTATCACTTTGTGTGCTAAAGACAATTTAATAAGATCAGTTCAGTGATCTTAATTACAGTTGATTAGAAACTTCCATCCAGGTACTAGGTATTGCCTGAAATTGACAAGACCCTAATCAGTTTCATATTAAAGGCTTTTAATTTCTTCTTAAGCAGCTTATGGAGGCTCTACTAGGCAACCAACTGACCGTAACGGATTTGATGTGTATCCAGTGTGTATGTGCCTGCTTACTAAACTCTTGCAATAATTTACTCTCCAATAAATGCAACCTCAATTCTCTTCTTGTTAAGTATCCCAGGGACTTGGTGAGATTTTGAAGGATAAGGGAGTGGGGGGAAAGGACTATAAGATTTGCTCTTTTAGCAGGCATCCTCATGAAACAAGTTCCAGAAACTTTCCTTATTTGGGGTTAAATCCTCCTGATGCTGTAACGCAAGGGAAAGTAAAATCATACACATTCATGTGATTTTTCACTTAGATATCACTTCGTTTAACAACTGAGTTGCTGGTGCCAATTCCTAAAACAGGATAGATGATTTTGCCTAACCCAAACAGATTCTTCCTGATCAGTCCTAGTGAACAGAGTGCCTCCTGGTTCACATCTAATGAGAAGTACGGATAAGAGGGGACTTAAAAGTAGGATTCACACCTCTCAGGTGAGGATAGTTCCCATTTTTAACATAGTAAATCATAGCTATTCTAAAACCCAATGGCCCTAATTAGAAGGAAATAATTGATGCCTAGATGTGTAAATATTGCCAAATTATTATATTTCTATAAATTTATTGTTGCATTAGATTGTTGCTGTTGTCCTTGTGAATTGCGGAGAATCTTTTTAAGGTACAGGTGTCAAACTTGCTGCATCATATTGCCGTCATGTGACATTTCGCAACATTTCCATTCGTGGAGCTTGGGTGGGCGTGGCCTGTGTGGGATACATCCGGCCCACCTGTCGCCAGCTTGTCGCCACTGCCTGTTGTAAGGCAATGTGAATATTTTATACGTAAATTATGAATAAATGAAAGGCATCTATTTTAAGGTATGGATGTCAGTGTCCCAAAAGTTTCCCTTTGAACATGACGTACTACATAGCTTTATAATTTAAAATTACTTGGATATACTGTAGGAGACCCTGAATTCTCTATGGATTGAGCAGAAACTCTTACTTTCATTTTAGATTAACCATCTTTTAAGGTATGAAATATCAAAAAAACACATGTAACTAATTTTAAACATATCTGATGAAACTTGTGTGAGTTACACACAGCATTTTAAATTGAAGTTGTTGAATCATTCCAAAATTAGTTAATCATCTTCTGATTTCCAGCAAAGAAACAGCTGAGCATATTGTTAAGAGATAAGCAATTTGTGTGATATTTAGGATCACAAGAGAGCCAGTTTGGTGCAGGGATTAAGACAAGAAACTGGTAGACTGTGAGTTCTAGTCCTGCCTAGAGCATAAAACTGTTGGGTAATCTTGGGCCAGTCTCTTGCTCTCTTTCTCTGCCCTAGGGAGAAGACAATGGCAAATCACTTCTGAAATCTTGCCTAGGAAACTCACCAGGAGTCAAGACAATTCCGAAAAGGTGCAATGGGTCAGTGGCTTAATGACACTGGAGATGATCTCAGTTCTGGTGGTTTGAGCCCAAAGCATTACCTAGTAGAGTGATCTCCTGTCACAGCTTCTGTATATCTAACAGTTCGAAAGTATGTTCTATGCAAGTAAATAGGTATCACTTTGGTGGGGAGATGAGCTGGTGCTCTATATAGGCAATCAGATTCCTGACAGCTCTGAACCTTCCCAGTTGCAATGCTCATGTGCAAAGCAGCTCTGAGAGGGAAGGGGTTTTTGGGTAATGCTGTAGGAAAAGCCGCTTAACTTTCTCTCTGGTGCAAAAAAGCCAGCTTGCTCTCCCGTGGAACACTTTGGGAAGCATGCAAAAGTGTCCTATAACAGGGCTGGTGCTTTGGCAAGCCAAACCACTACTCTGCAACAGCATTTTGGTCTCCTGGTTATTGTAACAATGCCATATGCTAATAACAACAACATAACTCCACAGCATGGCCAATATTTAGGGATGATAGTTGTTATATTCCAAATTATGTAGAAAGCAATAAATTATACAGATGTTTCCAACCAAGACAAAGACAGTAATCTCAAATTCAAGTTTTATGCAGTCATAACATCCATAAACAGTCCAAACAGTATGTACTTTTATATCAATCACTTTTGAAAATGAATATTCATTCTCTTCAAGAGTTCTTATAGAAGTCTTTATAATTCACCCCCCAGCAAGATAGAATAAATGAAACAAAGCTTTATATGTTTTAATAAAAAAATCTTTACAATTTAACATGATTTTTTCACATTAGTTAAATAAGACAACCTACATTAAAAATCTGTTCAGTTTGATGATGTTAAATTCCTGAGCTAAATTGTATAAGTAAACTGAATGCATTAATTATAGCAGCAGACAAAAACAGTTTCATACTAACACTGCCAGCGAAACAAAACTATGATGAAAAGGAAAGAGTGCCAAAATATGAAGGCACAATTGATCTAACTGGAAATATGCATTTAGCTTTATTTCATCAAATTACATTCAGCCACTGTCACTCAGACAATGTAACAATGATGTAGAGATCCCTTGCTTTCAGGATCAAAATAACAAAATTTATAATATTCTTTTTCTTAATTTTAGTGAGTAAAACCTTCACGAGACTTTTGGGAGTTTTCAATTATCCATACCCATTGCATTCACAGAAACTGAGATATCCTGAAGCTATTTTACATTTTAATTAATGCTACAATGAAGACCAAAATTATATATTTGCCATCCTGGTTCTTTTAAGCATGGGCAATCCTGGTCTATATTGCAGTCAAAGTGTTTAGAAGACTTTGAAAAGAAAAACTGGTACAGTAGATTACCTAAACCATCTTAGCAATGGTAAAACAGAAAATCTGTTTTATACCATCAGAGACTTCAAATTCTTTAAATAACACACATGAAACATACAGCAAGAGACACTGGCTCCTAATTAAAGAAGCAAATTCCATACTTTCCCCTGGTTAATTTAGGTTTTGAAAGTATATTTCTGAGAAATCTTGTAGATGAACAATGTAAAAGAGTATTTAAATCCAATAAAATCTAATATACAAATCTAGGTTCCAAAAATTGTGGAAATATAAAACACAGAAACTCTAGAAGTTGCAGTAACACATAAATAAAAATAAAATTATAATTATAAATCAAGTTCTTCCCCCATAGAAAGTTTAAAACTCAAAATGTTCCCATAAAGGTACTTATTACTGTAATGTAAGCTTCTTACAAGAAGCAAAACACATTTGACTTCTTGGTTCCAGTCACAAAACCATATGCTATAAATTTATTCTGGCCAAGAAAGCAATTGTTAGGCTAATTCTCTATTTATGTGTGCAAAAAAATCTAGAAACTGAATATAGGTAAAATCAAGATCAAGAATCATGTGCACTTTTAGTAATACCAAATAAATTAATGTGCCAAATTTATATTGCTTTGTTGCACTTGCATTCGATGCAACACTGACAAGAAATCAAAGATGCCAAAGATTATGAAAATATATCCACAAAATTGGACTTTTGATCAAGTCTGTTAGATACAACTTGCTTGATGGGAAATTCTTACAAGAGTAGCTGATCTGTTTCTCCAGTGCATTTGTGATGCATCAGCCTTGTCCTTATGACCCCTGAGCAAATTCATGGAGCACAATATGAAGATTTTCTAAAGCCTTTCTGAATACCTGGGTTTGTCGCAGCGCAAACCACGTTATCATTCTTTTGTCTCTGCTTTTACTGTCTTCTAACGAAGTAGTTTACATGTTATCCAGAAAAGTGAGGCAGGAAGTAATTTTTTGCTTAGACATGTTCAGTCCCGGGATTGATAGAAAAGAATATAACCAGATTCCGAGTTTTTTGAAATGTCTGATGTCAACCCGTAGAAATCTTCAATAGCTTGGGCATCTATTTTCTGAAACAAAATAGATGTGTATACATTTCTCAAAAACAGTATTTTGTAATTTTGTAGCAAAACTATGACCCTAGCACAGGGGTGTCAAACTCGCAGGGTGCTTAGATCTGGCTTTCGGGGTCACCCTGAAAACAGCAAAGGACCGACCCCCAGTGCCTCTGCCAGCGAAAACAGAGCTGGGGGGGGTGGGGAGGCTGTGTATGGCCTTCCCAGGCTCTGTTTTCCACCGCAACGGCCTCCTGAAGCCCTTTGCCAGTGAAAATAGAGCTCTGTTTCTGCTGGCTGAGGGCTAGCAAAACAAACTAAAAACAAAAGGAGAAATGTTTCCCTTTTTGCTTTTGAGCATGTAAGAAGGGACAGGAAAGGAGAAAGACAAAGAGGAAAGACAAAGGAAAGATGGGAAGAAAGCAAGGAAGGAAAAATAAGGAAAGAGGGGAAGGAAGAAGAAACAACAATGAAGAGGGAAGGAAAAAGAAAAAAAGGAAGATTATAATGAGAGTGAGGAAAAGTCTGAAGGAGGTCCTACCTTAGCAGTTGGCCACCACAGGTGCCGTCGAGCTGGCCATGACCACCATGACCACACCCACCCCAGCCATGCCCACCCTGGCCACCCGAGATCAAACATAATCCTGATGTGGCCCTCAATGAGTTTGAAACTCCTGCTCTAGCACAAGTATATTAAGAATAATTTGTTACTTGCAGCAACAGATATTTACTGAGAAAAATATGCATAATTATCATTTTTTTGTAAATAACAGATCTCACGAGCAACAAATTAAGTTGCTCCAAATATTTCTAGTTTTGATCATCTAAATAGCAAAAACCTAAGTTTAATGAATACATTTTACAAGCAATGAATCACAACAATTCTTACCTCTACAATGTCATCATCAAAGAGCAGCCAAAAATCATGACTCTTTACAATAGCAATATAGTGTCCTCTATTAGGTCCACTGTGAAAAGAAAGCAATTAATGTCATGCCATCTTCAAATTCAATATTATGTGGGGGCGGGATTACATAAAATGATACTACAGAGAATCTTTGATTTAGCTCTATGGCTTTTTTCTTAATAAACCAATATAATCTTTACTGGAGATTTTATATGAAGAAAAAAATGTGGCTCCATCCTTGTGGAACATTCTACTACTGGAGGTAAAAACTGTTCCCACCCATTTAGACTTCCGGAAGGGAATCAAAACTTGGTTTTGTTGGTTGGCCAGGGCCTCAAGAGGGACGCTCACCACTGGAGATGGCTGACAGGGTAAAAAGATCTTATCCTTGTCCTGTCCATCTCTTGATTCTGGTTCCAGTGTGGTTTGAAATTCATAATCTGTGTAGTTTTAATGTTTTAATATCTTAATTATTATTTTTACTTAGCTTGTAAGTTGTAAGCTACCTAGAATCACATTATAGGTGAGAGGGGCTGCATAAAAATGTAATGAAAAAATAAAGAAGTAACAACAAATAATTTTCTTGTTACGGAGAGTGTAGAAAATTATACATCCAAACAACGTTAGTTAATACCTTTTAAAATGCAATTTTCAGACAAAAAGTGATACTCAAATGAAGGTAATTAGAAGGATCACTCATAAAAGCCCTTGAAATAGAGAATTAAAATTATCTACTAATTCTTATGAAATTATTAAAAAATGAAACAGAAGTTTGTCCTGCAATGACACTTGTATGTTAAGAGGTGATAAGACTGTTAAAAGTAACATATAGTGCAGTTTCAGTTCTTATGGTTGTGATCATTAGGCGAGGACTGTACATCATTAGGTGAGAAGCTCATGCTTCTCTTGCCCTGCTACACTCATCTTCATGTTAACTTCCCTTTCCCATTTATCACCCTTCCCATGTCTCTCCTCTGGCCCATCCTGCACTCAACTACCTCCAGCTAACCTTCACCTTCTCTTTCCTCGGGTTGCTGAGTTGCACCAGGCTTGGCTTTTTGCGAGGTAGCTGCAGGCCATGTAGGAAAGCCCTATGCAGCTGCCTTGCTCATGACAGGTTGGGTTGAATGCATCTCATTAGAAATAGGAGGAAGAACACAGTGAAGGTCAGCTGGTGGCAAGAGAGGCCAGATACAGGGTGAGGTGGGCAGTAGGGGGAGTGTTGCAGAGTGGCAGGCACAGCAGTGTATGAGGTGGCAGAGTGCAAGATGATGAGGGTGCAGGGAGAACCGAAGAGTGATGAGGGTGGCAGAGGTATTGTAATCCAGGATGGTGGGTGCAGGACAGTGAGGGCAGAGAACACAGAGCACCGGGGGCAGCACAGAGCAGGACAGCCAAAAGGGCAGAGATGGGGAGAGGAGATATGCATTGTTAAGTGAAGTCTACTGAATAAAAACGCTGCTCTACTCTAAGTATGACTACTGTTTATTATTACTTTGAAGAGAAAATTTTTGAAGAAGAAATACAATTGGTTGCTCTGTCATAGGCAGCCACCTATGTAATACATTGGCATTCCATATTACCCACCCCATATGGTGAATGAACCTTTATCATTCAGATAAGAATAAAGCAAGAGTTAAGAGGATAGTTATATGGATGCATTTCTTCATCTCATTTATACACCTAGCACTAATGTCACTTTATACATGTAATGAATTTCAAACTTTATGTTTAGGACTTTTAGCACATAGATATAGCACTATTTTCCAATAAGTCAACAAAAACAGATTGTCATATATTTCACTACCTTCCACAGTGAACTACCACTGCCACAAGATCATACATTCTGTCAGGATTTGTGGCATCACCAGATGTATTAAACAGCCGAAGTTCTAAAGGAAATACTACTCTATAAGAGAGTTTTGTATATCGATGTAGCTGGTCCATGTATTTAAATCTTTTCAGATGAAGAGCAAGAATCATAGGCAACTTCTTTACCTTCATTCTGAAACAAAATTAAATTGATCACATTTAATTAGATCTTAAAGTCTATTTTGCTACCTGTCTGCAAAGTCATAAAAATTAATAGAATTGTTATCATTTTATCTCAATATTACCATTTGTTGAAAGTTTAAACAAGGCAATTATATAATGCAAAAACTCAAAATGTAGGTGTGTAGGTGTGTGTGTGTGTATGTGTTAGGTTTTTGAGCTGATCAATAATTAAACAAGGGAGACTAGGATAGATCTATTTCGAGCTACTTAGCTCTTGTCAGCTAGCCATACCCTTACTGGGATTCGAACCAGGGAAGTATTACATGTGAGGCAGTTGTAATTGCCATTAGGCCACTGGTTCTCATCCAGATCAGCGATACAGGGGAATGAGTATATATATTTGTGTTACAACACCCTGGTAAGCCCCAATCAAGGGAGGAAGCATACTGCTGTCCTTTTCTGTCTTTTGGCTCATCACCAGAGACCATCCAGACAGAAAGCTATTTGTTATATATATATATATATATATATATATATATATACATACACACACACATATATATTGCTAACACTCAAAATAAATGCATATGGTACCTTTTGTGTGCTTCCTGTTTACTGCGACATTCTTCACAGTAATATTTATATTCACTGCACAAGGTTTCTGTGTTGCTGAAACCCCTAAAACGGGAATAAAAAAAAAATTCCCCTTTTGAATAAATCATATTGAAAGTCCAACATCTATGAATTATCTCACTGAAATATTTTTATACTGAACTTTACATTGCATATTTGAAACATTATGCACTAAGTAGGTAACTGTTCGAGTTCAATTAAGGAAGAATATAAAAAGTGTTATGAAGTATATTAATCTAAAACTGTTCTAATAAACATTTTACTTACTTTATCTCAGATAAATTTACATGCTGATGAGGACAGAATCAGGGATAAGTTATTGCTCATACCTTAAACAATGTGTGATTGAAGTGTTTTGTTCCACATCAACAGAAAGATCTAAAAAATCTTCATCTTTGCTGCTTATCTGCATGTTAAAAATAAATTGTATAATTATCCATTCATGTACATTTTTGAAAGACCTTAAAACTAAAAATAGATGAACTAGCAATAAAAAACAATAATTGTAATTAATAATGGTAACTAAACTTTTAACAAAATTCACTCTTTTTAAAAAAAGAATATTATTTTCACCTCTCCATTTGTTAATATTCCCCTATTAAAAGCGCAGTAAATGCCAAATAATTTCAGTGATCTTCTTTTAATTTCTCTTCTCACATTGAAAAAAACTGATTCACTTCTCTTGGCAATACAATGGTATCTCGATACTCATCGTAAATGAGTATAAACCGGGTGTTGGCAACCCACAGCTCCAGAGCCGCATGAGGCTCTTTTTGCACCCTCTGTTGCAGTTCCCTGTCCCATTATTGGCTGGCCACGCCCCTCACCCTCCCTTCCCTCGCCTGGCCTGAGAAGGGTGATGGTGGGGAATGGAGAAATGACTGGGACTGATTCTCTGGCGCTTCACTCTTGCTGGAGCTTCTTCTGGCCCTTGTTAGTACTGGGCATGCCTTGGTTGCTTGGGGAGATGCGCAACCTGCTCTCCGCCCCGAGACACTGGCCCGACCCGGCTGCGACCAATGCAAGCCTTGCTAACATGAAGGCTAGCAGGGTGGGAATGGGATCCGGGAGGGGTTGTCGGAAAGGGATCCACAGCACCCACACTGTCTCTCTCTCTCCACCCGCCCCCCACAGAAACACAATTTCAGCACGGAAAGGAAGCAAGAATACACTTCCCTCCTCCTCCTCCCTCTCCCCCTCCTTTTGCGACCTCCTCCTGGCTAATTCCATATTATTCCATATTCACTTTTTCTACATGCCATTTGTCACCTAACTTTTTTTATATTAAATATTTAGATTACATTACATTACTATACAAAAGTATTTGCATACAAATGAATGATTCAGTTCTATTAAGTCAGACTATGGAAAAAAGGTTATTGAAATCACACACAACACAAATTCATATCAATATTTTATATTCAGCTTTTGATCCACTACCAAAAACAGTATTTTGTTTTTATATATTATCCATTTAGGCAGGGAAAGTATGCTGCGGACTCGTCAGCCAAAGAATTCTGACTGGCAGGATCCAGAAAGAGAGATTTGCCTGGAACATTCTCCTTGCCCAGAGGTCAGGTGGGCCTCCTCTCTCTGGGCCTTTTGGAAGGTTGTGAAAACATGGCTCTGAGGTCTTGCTTTGGGTGCACTCTCACTCCTGAAAGCACTCTCCCCCTTTTAATTATTTTTAACATTGAATTTTAATCAGCCTTGGCTCTTTTTAAATTTATATATTAATGTTTTAATATTTTGTTTGTACATCACCCAGAGTCCCTCTGCAAGGGAGATGGCCAGTTTCAAAATTTGATAAATACTGAAAATTAAGACAAATTTGTTGAAGATGCTTACAGTTTCACAGGTGAGACACCTTGTTTCATTGGTTAATGTTCCCTGGAAGATTTCATGAACCCATGTTGGATCTGGGGAATTATTGTTTTCGCTGTCGATACTGCCATTGGGTAGACGACCATTCTGTTTCTCCTGTTTTTTCTCCTCTTGCAAAATATCTGCCACTGTATTCAGCAAATAGTTCAAAAATTCATGTGCATCTTGCTGCATATAATTGTCAAACAGCTCTACAAAAAAAATTGATATGTTTAATCTACTTGGACAGATATTATACATACATTTCAAAAACAATTGCTGGAAACAAACAATGTCAGAAAGCTATTACACACATCCTGCCTAACCAACTTTCTATACCAGTGTTGGTGAACCTTTTTGGCACTGACTGATGAAACGGGAGCATGTACACGCGTGTGGGGGAGCACCAGAAACCGGAAGAGCAGCTCCCTGCAAAGCGCGCATTGACAGTTGTTAAACAGATTGCAGCCCCTGGACAGAGCAACCTATATCTTTGAGCTCTTATTTTCAACAAATTATTCAAAGGCCTATTGTGATTGCATTTTACTAATAGGAAAAATCTTCAGTATCTACAAAACTATTTCTAAACTCTATTCAAAACATTGGTGTTTACAGTAAATCATAACAACTTTGGCTTCCTTAGGGATTTTCAACATGTTATCTTCTGTGTTACCATTTAGGCACCAAGTTAAGTCTGGTTTTGTTTACCAGAATGTTTTTAATATATTAACTGTGCTAATCAAATTCAATTATTTTGTAGTCCTACTCAAGTTTTACTGACCGCTATTTTACTGAAATTGTGTCTTCGGGAAATTTCAATCTTTCTTTGTCGCGTTGTCGCGGTTTGCTCGTTGTCCTTAGGTTCTCTGATCAGCCTGTAGAGCCCCCGCAGGGGTGAAATTTAGAGGGACCCTCGCGAGGGTGAGTACTTAAGTACTAGAATCAATAATTGACACAGACACCATAGTTTCTCAAGGTGAGAGAGCACGTTGTGCCCGGGGTAGATGAAGAAATCCCCCGATTGCAACGCACCACCCTCTTTTATTTTGCAGTTTTATCAGAGCGGGGGGAGCGAGACATATGTGAAGAGGAGCAAGGAAGTATAATTCTAATGGCGCCATGGCAGGATGCGACCACTGTTGTGTGCTAAGATAGAGTGATTATCTATTAACAAGATATTTTGTAGTCAGCTAGTTTCTGTAACTATTTGCCTACGTGTCGTGCCAAGCTGAGTTTATCATGCAATTCCTAACTTGAGAAGGTCATTCTTAGGGCCTTAGGTCAAGAGGACTCTCGAGGTTTACTACATTTCTTGAATCAGATGCTACCATGTTTCTCACAAAATAAGGCAGGGCCTTATTTTTTTTTTGAGCCCCGAAAAAACGGCTAGGCCGTCTTTTCGGAGGTGAATTAATTTCTGCCCCCCCATCAGCGGGTGGGCGGCAGCGGTGTGGATGTCGGCTTTGGCAGGGCATTTTAAATTGCAAGACCTTCGGCGCCTGCCACTGCTGCTTCCTCTGCCGCTCTTGCTTTTCCTTCGCTTACCTCCACAGTTCCCGCTGGTGCTGGCGCGAGAACAGCCGTTTCTCAAGGTGAGAGAGCACGTTGTGCCCGGGGTAGATGAAGAAATCCCCCGATTGCAACGCACCACCCTCTTTTATTTTGCAGTTTTATCAGGGCGGGGGGAGCGAGACATATGTGAAGAGGAGCAAGGAAGTATAATTCTAATGGCGCCATGGCAGGATGCGACCACTGTTGTGTGCTAAGATAGAGTGATTATCTATTAACAAGGTATTTTGTAGTCAGCTAGTTTCTGTAACTATTTGCCTACGTGTCGTGCCAAGCTGAGTTTATCATGCAATTCCTAACTTGAGAAGGTCATTCTTAGGGCCTTAGGTCAAGAGGACTCTCGAGGTTTACTACATTTCTTGAATCAGATGCTACCATGTTTCTCACAAAATAAGGCAGGGCCTTATTTTTTTTTTGAGCCCCGAAAAAACGGCTAGGCCGTCTTTTCGGAGGTGAATTAATTTCTGCCCCCCCATCAGCGGGTGGGCGGCAGCGGTGTGGATGTCGGCTTTGGCAGGGCATTTTAAATTGCAAGACCTTCGGCGCCTGCCACTGCTGCTTCCTCTGCCGCTCTTGCTTTTCCTTCGCTTACCTCCACAGTTCCCGCTGGTGCTGGCGCGAGAACAGCCGCAGCGCCGGCAGAACTGTGGAAGTGTTTCTGCTGCTTCTCGGGTGTGTGCGGAAGCCTCCTGTGTGTCTTCCACGTTCCTGCCAGCACGAGAACAGCAGCAGTGCCGGCAGGAACGTGGGAGACACACAGGAGGCTTCCACACACACACAAGCAGCAGGAGAAACGCTTCCACGTTCCCGCCGGCGCTGCTGCTGTTCTCATGCTGGCAGGAACTGTGGAAGCCATGGAGGCAGCTCCCCGACATCCACCCGCCGCCACCCACCTGGTGACCCAAGCAGCTGGTGATGAGGCGTGGCTGCCCGCAGGGCACTGATAAAGGCAAGTTTCCCCCCCACCCTCCCCCCCAGCATGTTTTAACCCCCGGCCTCCCCCCCAGCATGTTTTAAACTAGGCCTAAATTTGGGGGGAGGGGCTTAATTTCATTTCATGCTTAGAAAACATGCTGGGTCTTCCTATTGGTGGAGGCCGTATTGTTGGAGAAACACGGTATTAAGCACTATCTTATTTGTTTTAAAATAAACGTATTGTAAGGAAGACTGGACTTACAAAGAAAAGGACTATAAGACAAAATTTTGAAGGTTTGGATTCTGAAGATCAGTCCAAGTAAGAATACTGGAAACAAATCAATGGAGAGAAAATGCCCATTTTATGATTAAATAAGTTAAAGGCAGAGTCTTCACAACAACAAAATAAAACTTTACCATTTTCTTTTCGTAGCCTTGTTATGAACTTTTTAGGAGGTATCACTCCAACTTTCTTCTTCTGGGTAGCTATACTGTGGAAGAGATCAGCTAAGCAGGTGAGAAGACTCTCTTTTTTTCTGGGCTGACTCTTGTATGCCAAGACTTTCTCTCGAAATGGTCGACAAAAATAAAGTGCCTGAAGAACTGAATTACAGTAGCATGTATTTCCAAACTAGAAAACAAATTGTCAATTAAGTTAGACTGAGTAAGCAAATGGCATATAGAAAGTAAGTTTCTAAAGCATATTCATGATTTTTAGATTCTGAAGAATAACATAATCCATGAGTTAGGGATAAATATAATGGTAAGCAAACATGCACTTGTTTACTACCACCTGGCTTACTGTATATTTTACTTATATTTGATAATAATACTTTTATATTTCTACAATTGATTTGCCAAGTAATTCTGAAAAATCTACCATAAAAATAGAGAATTTTCTTAAAATTCTTGATATCCAGCATGTGCAGGCTGGTATAATACTATATACCATACTATACTAATGTTTTTTACATGAACAAAAACCAAAATATACCCAATATGTTCCTGAAATAGGCAGATAATTTGTCTATAATTATATTTTTTTACTTTCATTAAGGATTCTTCAATTGACTTGTTAGGAATTATACTCTTTTGAAAAACATTACCTTAGCATATAAATTGGGATTACAGTTGTGAATAATTTGTAATCTTATCAAGATTAAATACATTAAACATTGTTCATTACATTGAATTAATTAAAATTAATTAAATAACATTATATTCACTTTTATTATTATTTTGCACAAAGCTATCAATCTCTAATATACTGGCAAACTATTTTTCAACAACTTTCTTATTCTGCATTATTAATTCCACTTCTTTTTCGAAGCAAGCAAAATATGAAACTTACATTTACTAAACCAAAATAATGTTCATTGACTGGGAATTGTTCTGGACCAATTTCTTTCTCTAAGGCTGAAGCATTAGCGCCCTAAGAGGGGGAAAAAAGTAGTATTTAGGAGCAATTGTTAAACTATTTTCACAGTTTGATTTATACAAGTTAAGTAGTTAACTGAAGAAAGAATTAAATAAGTTGTGGGAAGCAATAATAATGGTACACTTGTAATATTTTGTAAGATATAATTGTTCAAGCAAATTTGATTAATAAATAACAGTTTATACTATACCAAAAATGAAATTAGATTAGCCTGGCCATTGTTCCCAGATTAATTGTTCCTATAATTCTAATACAACTCAAAAATTGCTAATATTTAATATAAGGTAGAAAGAATATTCACCCATGTAATAAGCATTTGTGTGTATGAAGATGGGTGAATCTTATACCAGGCATCTATAATTATGGTTGATATTATTATTGTAAACTTTTTTTTCCTAATCAGCTATATACCTAACATTAATAGACTACATGCTTTTTTAAAATTAAAAAAGTTCAAAATAGATTGTAGAGTTAAAAATCAGAATCCAAAGGTAAAAAAATACTACAAAAAGAAATTATGGAATTGTATTTAGTATGGAGCCTTTGTGGCGCAGCGGTTAGAGTGCAGTACTACAAGCTTCTTCTGCAGCCAGCTGCCTACAATTTGGAAGTTCAAATCCCCCTAGGCTCAAGGTTGACTCAGCCTTCCATCCTTCCGAGGTGGGTAAAATGAGGACCCAGATTTTTGGGAGCAATATGATGACTCTGTAAACTGCTTAGAGAGGGCTGTAAAGCGGTATATAAGTCTAAATGCTATAAAGCAGTATATAAATCTAAGTGCTATTGCTATAATGCAGCTGATATGGATAACATCATTTATACCAGAAGGTATTTTCAGTTATACATGTATAAAGAAAAATGAAACTACAAATTGTCAATTAATATGAATTTTTAGATTAAATAAATAAAAATAATCCAAAAAGTAATGTCTAAATTAATAAAAATATTTCAAATTGTTGTTTTGAATCTTTTTTTTTTAATAACATGTGTGTGCACTCATGTATCATTCTTGCACTAATGTTTCTGGATAGAACGTAAGATATCAAGCTATCCCCCCAAAATAAATATTCTTCTAAACTTATTTCTGATAAGTTCAGAGTTTTAGAAGAAATACATTCAACAGGTAGCCTTTGACTGATGACCACAATTGAGGCCAACATTTCCGTTGCTGAGAAAGACAGTTGTTAAGTGAGTTTTGCCCCATTTTATTATCTTTCTTGCCACAATTGTTAAGTGAATCACTGCAGTTGTTAATTAGTAACATGGTTGTTAAGTGACTCTTGTTTCCCCACTGACTTCATTTGTCAGAAGGTGATCACACCAGGGCACTGTAACCTTCATAAGTATGAGTCAATTGCCAAGCATTTAAATTTTGATCACATGACCATGGGGATGGATGCTCAAGTATGAAAAACAATCATAAGTCACTTTTTTCAGTGCTGTTGTAACTTTCACTAAATGTAAGTTGAGAACTACCCGTATTAGGAGAAGAATAAAGACAAGATTTATAAAAGGGCAAGTGAGAAGTTTCAGCAAAACGCTTAACAAAGTCTCACATGATATTCTACTAGAGAAGATAACAAATGTGGATTAGGCTTTACTATCATTAAATGATACAGACTTGAAGGCTATTGTAAGTTGTAAGAACTGGATGCACAGTCATATTCAATGAGTGTACAACAATATCCTGCTTCAAACTGAAGGAAAACATTATGGGAAATATCAGAGCTTTGTAGAACCTGAATGAATGAGGAGCCAGAAAATATGATAACCAATTCTGCAAAAATTTTGGATATGCAACAGAATTAGACAAATGGCAGAAACTATGGGATAGAAATGTTAAATTGACTATGTCAACTGCATATAAAGAAAATTTGTATAAAATGTTTTATAAATGGCATTTTGCGCCAACAAGATTGGTGAAAATGTATAAAGATAGATCTGCTAAATGTTGGAAATGTAATCAAACGCCTGATTCATACTACCATATGTGGTGGACATGTCCACAAGCTAAAAAATATTGGACAAAAATACATACCTAGTTGAAAAAAATGATAAAACAGCATACAGACATGAAACTAGAAATATTCTTATCGGGCATTCTACCAGAAAAATATGATAAAGGGACTATATATTAGGTTTTACATGTATTAACCACAGCTAGAATTGTATATGCTCAACAATGGAAGTGTGATGAGATCCTGACAGATGATAATGTAATTAAGAAAATACTAGAATGTGCAGAAATGGATAGACTAACGTTTACTGTTAAGGACAAAGAAGAAACTAAATACTTTTTGACATGGGAGTCATTTTATTGATGGCTAGACAATAAAAACAGAAGTTAGAAAGAAAGGGACATAAAAGGGATAAATGTTAAAATGGAAATTTGTTAAAATGGACAAACAAAATATATTGTTAACACTAAGTATTGTTACTACTAAATATTAATGTTAGTGTGATAATGTTATTGTAAATACCTTGATTATGATCACCTAAAACAACTGTACCCAGACAACACACTGTTTCATTGAAATGGAATTTCTATATAATAAAACTAATAAAACTTGGAAAAAAATTCTGCAGATAACACAAAATATGGAGGAGAGGTAGCTAACATTTTAGAGGACAGCATTAATAAGTTGAACATTAGACAAAAACATGAAACATGAATTTTAACAGCAACAAATGTAAAGTTCTTCATCAGGGTAGGACAAATCAAAGACATAAGTACAGGATGAGAAGGGCACATCTGAAGTGTATATGTGGAAAAAAAATATCTGGGCACCTTAGTGATCACAACCGGAACTTGAAACAACATTGTGATTCAGATGTAAAATAAGCAAAATCCTTGGCTGCATCAATAGTGGTACTGAATCAAGACCAAAAGAAGTCATTTTTTTTCTCCATTTTGCATTAGTCAGACCACTCCTAGAATACTGAATTCAATACTGAATTCAATTCCGGGCACTATATTTTCAGAAGGATATCAATAACCTAAATTATGTCTAGATGACAGCAATCACTATGATAAGGGAAAGAGAAATTGTTAAAGGTATTGGGTGTGTTTAGCCTAAAGAAGCCAAAAGGGAGGAGAAATATGATAAGGGCAGCCCTTGTTCAGTGACCACTTTTTCAGCTACCATTTGGAGCTATGACAATGCTGAATGAGGGGGACTTAAAATGTTTCTCATAGTTGCAGCTGTCACAGCATCCCCATGGTAACATGACTGCAATTTGGTACTTGGCAACCGGCTTGCAATTACAACAGCCAGAGAATTCTGCAGTCAACTGATGACCACTTGCAACCTTCACTGCTGGCTTCCAACAAGCAAAGCCAATGGAGAAGCCAAGAGGAGGTGGAAAATGGCAACCATGTGACTACAGGATGCTGCATCAGTGTAGAATTTTCTTAATGGCAGCAACTGGATGCATATAATTTGGAAATTATGCTTCCATTAACCCAGCCTAGAACTACATTTTTGCAGCCCCATCACACTATTAGCATATTTTTGGCTCACAATCAACTACTTAATGTTATTACTAAGTCAACCTCTTCATTCTATACTTCAATTTATTTCCTGCTTGGAAAAAGTTGTAATGGTATATGGCAGTGATGGATAACCTTCTTGTCCTCACGTGCTGAAAATGCATATGTGTGCATGCATGGGTGCACCCATAATGCAATCCGTGCGCAACCCTTGCATCCTGCACATGTGCACGTGCCTCCCCTGCGCGCCTCACCCATGCATGCACGGCAGATACCCAACAATCAGCTGGCTGGCGGGAGGCACGCACACATGTGTAGTGGATCTGATCTGGGGCAATGGCTCGCATGCCGGCAGAAATGCTATAGGTTCAGCACCATGGGTATATGGTAAATTTCATTATGTTACTTCAATCCATTTCTTTAACCTGCTAAAATCATTTTGAGGTTTGTCTTCTGAGTTATTAACTCTCTTTCAGTTTTGTACCATTTGCAGCTTAGTAAGAATTCCTTTCATCCAATTATTAACACAATTATAGATGAAGTACACTCAAAATTTATCTTTGTGGAAACCAATTAATGTAACTTTATTTTTATTAAACTTATGTAACCACACCGAGGTGTTCTATTGTCTTCTGTTTTTTCCTAATTGTAATTCTTGGCAATTGTGTGCTATTGGTCATAACTGCATATCCATATGCACACTCATCTTCACCATTTTTGGGGGGGACACCCCAATAGGAAGGCTTTTATTTTTTCTCATTCCATTTACAGGCTCTCATTTTAACCAAGTTATGGTTAACTTTTTATGTAGCAAGAAATCCTAGGGATTTCTTACCTAAACTTTTCCACCAATCTGCTGTTATTCAGTATTTTCTCATTAAGCGATCTCATTCTCTGCCTTTTAAAATCATTATTAGTCTTTGCTTATTCAACAGGAAACAATCGTTCAATCTCTTTTTGGCAATCAGCAACTCTGAGGACACTCTACTTACAATCCACAGCTATTCAAGAAAATCACCTTTTCACAGTTCCTCACAGCTCAGCACATATTGGTAATCTATCAGAGCACAAAGTAGTTTTTCTGCAGTCCCTATCTTTTCTTTTTCCTGTTAGTTCACTTGACAAGCTCCTATTCCAGTAGTTATCCTTGTCTGCTTGGTTACTTACCAAGCATTTTTGGTATTATACAGTATTTATTTTATGGAATAACTAGTCAGAACCCCTTTCTGTTGATTGTTATTCTGAAGATTACAAATAGCTGCATAAAAGTGATAATTCAATATAACAACTTACAAGCCACTTTGATCTGGGTAGTTGGCTTGAGAATACTGATTTTCATACAATATTGCTAACTAATCTGGGAAAGTTAATACTAACCAAACCAATTATTTCATTTTGTTTTGGAAAAAGTAATCTAAATGAAGGGCACACAAGCTACAATATTTATGCATCACATTTATGTTTCTTGGAATCTCTCTAGGGTGTGGGATTTGTCAACCTTTTTTTGCGTTAAAAGAGATTTAAAGGGCAGAATGAAAAAGAGAAAGTAATTTGTCTCAGAAATAGGGGACTGTAAGGTAAATGTATTATGAATCAACCAGATCTAGATAATAATTTACAAACTTCTGTAAAATAATAACTTTTGTTTCCTGTGGAAAAGGAGCTTTTAACTTGGCTTCACAAAGAACTTTTGTATTACGTTGAAAGAAGAAAAGTATAACAGCTCTAAGCATCTGCATACCTGTTGTAAACTACTCTGCCAGAGTAAAGGATGAAAAAAACAAAATCAGCACACCCAAAGGTATATATAATATCTATTTCTCCTCTAAATCATATTTCATAAGAAGGTCAGCAACAAAGACACTTTGAACTGATGAAGATGATACTTTAAAAAGATTACAGACTGGGTTAAAAATCCACAAATGCAGTATATGTAAACATAAAAACACTTCACTGTTCTACTGCACTACTGAACAATTTTCAACCAGTTGCACAGATCCCACCATCATTCTTGTTTAAAACTCAGGATTGCTATATGACCCTCTCCATTTGCTAAATTTGTTCTGCCTAAACTTCTTTCACCACACCCACCTCCGAAATTCTTTTCCTTTCCTCAAGTTTTTCTGTTTTTGTGTCATTCCTGCCTCTTCCCCGTCTCCAGAGCTTTAAGCAAAATTAACATCTGGCTCTCCTGGGAAACGTTCTTGATAATTTGCAAGACATCAACAAGTTATTTTTCCCCCACCAAATTTCAATAGTTATTCCTCCCCCCCCTCGCCTTTATTTGTCTAAAACTGAATTCCTAGAAACGACTTTGATGAGGAAATCTCGAAAGATCCGCTCCACACCAAATTGCAGACTTAAATTTCTTTTAGGTACAACAAGCCTTTTGCCCCAGGATCAGGTATTGCATCCCATCAAGCGTCACTGCACGCCTGTTTCGAAATCGCCTTAATATTAAGTCCCAACGTGCCCTTTTTGACAGGTATGTAAATCTGGTCTGATTCCATGGGCTTTACTCGGGAGTAAATATACATGAGGACACAAAGTCTCCCGTTTCTGCTGCCTGGAAGAAGCCGTTCTCAGGGAAAAGGGGACCCCAAGCCCCCCTCACATCCCCTGGACACACGCCCCCCGCCCTTCTCAATGGAGCGAAAGGCACACCTTCGCCCGAGCTCCGCCCAGATTCCCCCACCCGGCGGCCCGCCTTTCACCCCACCGCGGCGCCTGGGCCCCAAAGGGCGAGCGAACGGGGAAGGGAGGGGCACACTCCCCTCACACTCACCATGGTACAGATGGAGGCTATTTTGGAGACTGTCATTAGGATTTCCATCCGCGCAGCGCCATCTTCTTCCACCCAATCACAACGTCGGGTCGGGCCGGTGGAGTCCCGCGTGAGGAGGAAGGAAGTGGGCAGCCCGGCGGCGGCGCCACCCTCAGCAGCTTAGAGCGGAACCCGCCAAGGGCTCCGCCCGCCTAACGAAACAGGCCGTCGCAGCTCCGATCGTCGAAAGGCGAGTGTGAGGCACGCGCTGCTTACGACTCCCGTCCTACCCTCGGGACCAACCGTCCCCTCCCCGCTTTCGCTTCTGGCAGGAACCGCGCGCGCGCACACACACACACGCCGTGCGCGGACCGGTCCTTCTTCCGACCACACATGCGCGCGCGGCCGCGCCCGGTCGCCTCTGCGGGCTGTACCCAGATTTCGCCGGCCCTCGAACTCAACCAATCGGGTTTCGCTATTCACGCACCAACTCGCTCAAATTTGCTTGTCTTACGTGAGGTGTGTAAGCCATGATTTATGGCTTAATAGGCTATGGGATAATCGTCCAATTGCGGGTTATCTTACCATGGCGTAGCATGATGAAAGATCTCAGCCAGTAAAATCCTCACAAGGATTTACTTCTACCAAAGCCAAAGGTTTAATTTTCCATTTAGCTTTGACTACATAGTCCTCTCCGGGTGTGGATTTTTTTTTTTTTGCAATAGATTTGCACTCTTGAACTATAATTGCAAGTAATTTAAGTTACAACTTAATCATGGTTTAATCTTATGTCTTATACAGATTGGCCCAATATATTCAAACGGTTTCATCAAATCTGATTAATTAAATAGGATAACACAAATCAATACATGCATATTCGTACAGAAGGCAGATTTTGGGGTGATAGGGATGATAGCCTCAGGTACTCCAAAGTTTAACAATATGAAAGGCTTTAAATGACATTTATACCACCTGTGTTTATACCTACTGACATTACATCTATATGACATTACATAACAATACAAAAAAAGTAGAGAAACACAACATATTTAAATTTTCTTCTATTTTTATTATTGTTCACTACCAAATAACACAGGTTTGGGGGAGTGGCTATTCAAATTGAATGAATAAAAAGATTGTCAAATAATTATCCCCAATATTTAAATGATAATAAAATAAGGCAAGAGGCAGTTCTCTGCAGATTTGGAAGAGCATGTAAATGCTGTCTTCCTACTGCACTTCTACCTCTTGCAGTTTTCCAATTTCCCTCTGTTCTAGAGAAGTTTTGAGTATTGTTCAGATTCTGTAATCTATAATAATGGTTACTTATTGTGTCAACACTTTGAAAACAAATTTTTGTGCATATAGTAAAACATAAGGTGCTAATGAAAAGAATGTAGAAACTAGAATTTTTTAAAAGGCAGAAGTCAGGTAGTGTAATGGGTGGGCAAGTGCAAATAACTTGGGAGGAACTGTGACTGAGACTTAAAGATGGCACCTAACTAGGTAATGCTGTCCAGCTTTGAATATAGCAAAATACGGCAAAATATTTTCAAATTTCTCTTTATTTTATTTATAGTAGTACATTATTGGAATAATTAAAATCTAAACAGAAACTAATAGCCACTGACAGCCCTATTCCTATGTTTGTTTCATCATCTTTAAGTCTTTCCACAAGCAATCCATGGTTCCCATATCATAGGGCCCTTATTTTCATTTTCCAACTCTCAAAAACATCATCACTGACCTTAAAATGAAAACACCACATGAGGTAATGAATGATCCTCTCAGCTCACCAACAAAGCAAATAGTCAACCATGGCCTTTCCACATTCTTAATTCATGGGAAAGGGATGAGAATACCTGTAATTAAGATTGAAAAATGGAGAGAGAGATGGCAAAATCAATAGCTCCTCTGTTCAATCTAAAACAGCTGAAAAATTCTTTTTCAAGAGTTTAATATGTGGGAATAAAGACAGCCTGGGAGGATCCCACCATAAGAAAATGGCCTGTCCAAGGTCCTGTAATTTCCCAATAAATTGCAGCTAAATTAATAAATAAATCAGTTCAGCTGCCATAGTCATTAACATGGGATCAGATGGGTAGGCCTTAATTATATTTCATGTTTCTTAAGGACTCATCTCCCTCTTAATTCAGGAGCCATATAATCACTGCATGCTGAGGTTTGGTTTACATGGTTTGATTAATGAATTGCGATTAGGCCTCAAAATGATAAAACATCAGGTACAGATATCCACTAAACTGTTTAAAATTGCAAAAAATAATATGTTTTTTTGATTAAAAGGACATTTCTTCCTTATAATGCAGCGGCGCTGGCGGCGCCACCCTCAGCAGCTTAGAGCTGAACCCACCAAGAGCTCCGTCCGCCTAATGAAACAGCTAGTAATATAATGTATTTGTCCAAATAAAAATGGAGTATTGAATGTACAAATCAAATAATTATTGTAATTACGATAATTTCTCCTGAATAAAATTTTAGAAGGAGGAAAGTTTTCTTTAAGATATTATGAATAAACATAAAAGCATATATGAAGAGAGGAATGTGAAATGAACAGATTTCCAAAAAAGACAACTGAAATCTGACGAGCATAATAATATATACAGTATATTATAGAATATGAATAGAATAGTGGCAAAGTTTAAAGACGTCTTGATATATACAGATTATAGCATGTGTTAGCAAAGAGTAAAGATTTTAGATAGATCACAATGAAAGTTAAAATGTTAATATTAAAGACTTGACAAAAACAAAGATATTGTCATTCTAAGTGGTTAGTGAATCTGTGGTGGATAGCAATAATTTTGATTTTGAGGATTAATAGAAAACTGAACAATATGCTAAAGAAATAAAAATGATTACAGGAGAAAGTACAGGTAGTTCTTGACTTAACGACCACAATTGAACCTAAATTTTCTGGTGCTAAGGGAGACAGTTGTGAAATGAATTTTGCCCCATTTTATGACCTTTCTGGCAAAAGTTGTAAGTAAATCCCTGCAGTTGTTAAATTAGTAACACGTTTGTTAAGTGAATCTGGTTATCCCATTGACTTTGCTTCTCAGAAGGTTCCAAAGAAGATCACATGACCCTGGGACACTGCAACTATCATAAATACGAACCAGAAGCAGCTGAATTTTAATCACATGAGCATAGGGATGCTACAATAGCCATAAGTGTGAAAAACAGTTGTAAGTCACTATTTCCAGTGTCGTAAGTTCAAACCATCACTAAATGAACTATTGTAAGTTGAGGGTAATAATTTTTGACAAGATCCTGAATAATAGGGATATTTCAGTGACAATAAACATCCAGTGTTTTTCCAGTGTTTAATATATAATTGTGAATATTGCTCACTGAAAACAACAAGACAAAGGAGATACTCTGGTTGAATGATAAGATGGAGGACAGATTCAAAAGTTTGCTTAAATACCTTAGAAAAACTAACAAGATCATTTGTCCCTACAATCACCAGGTGTCAACTCAAATTGATAGTACCTAATTAATTTAAAGCACTAAGAATTATTTAAATTTATTTGGAAGTGTCAGTAATTGAACATAACTGTTGCAACAAAATATTAATTTATCTTGCTCTTTACATCCTAGATGTACTCTAAACAAAATATGTACTGAATTATATGGTCATGTATTTTTCCTTAGTGTTATTTTATTTTCTTTGGAATATACATAGGATTATGCTATATATTCAGTAAAATTTCCTACTTGGATAAAATGCTGATGTTTGGCATAATTTTTCCTGTAACACAAAACATGTTAATTAGGAGCTTGTTCTTTGCTGTTCGTTCAGCCATTATTATGTTTATGCTACAATAAATGTTTAAGCAATGCTGTCTTCCTCATCAAGAAAAATGGAAGACTATTTTGATTGGCTTCCTTTCACAGTACATTATACTATACTATTTCCTCTCAAAAAAATCTGTAGTTTTGTTCCTAATTACTTGCAGATGGTCAGCTAATTTAAATTTCCCATCTGGCTATATCCAAGGAAAAAAAATCTCTATTGGTTATGAATACACCCTGATGAACAGATTCCATTTGTTTGAATCTTTTTGACATGTCTGTATCAGAAATGCTACTGTTAAAACTAAATAAAAGACCATTAAAACACTGATTGGAAGGAATCAAGTATTGCTCGTGCAAATTCTTATTTATACCAAATACCTCTCTAAAATATTGGAATGTTAATTTGTTATTTCTAATATTTTAAAGATTTTGAAATTGACTGAAAGACATTATACAAAAAAATGTAGCCTTTTGGGCTTTATATACAATGCTTGAATGAAGTAATAAGTTCTCCTTAAAATAACCTATGTGATACAAATATGGATATATCCCTTTTATTTTTCTATGCAATGGAAAACCATTGACAAAATTGAGATGTTTTTCAATTGTACAAGCAATTCATAAGTGTGCATTTTAATCAAGTCCCAACCCCCATTAAAGATATGCTCATGAACTTGCTATAAAACCAACTTGAATTTTTCAAAATCATATGAACACTGAATTGTTCAGTCAGATGAAGCTGTTACATTTATTAAACATTTTAATATTAGACATGGAAAGAATAGGCTATATATTTTCATGTACACTGAACTGGGAGAAAGCTTCATTGAACGTTTGCTTAAAACGTTCATTTGCTTAACTACATAAAGACAGATCTACAATTAATTTAAAAAGTCAATATTTCAAGGCAGTGAATGGCTTGTGTGCTGCTAGCATGGTCTGTTTTGTTTCAGCTTCCTATGTTGTGTGAATCCTGTTTTTTTAACATGGTCTATAATTTGGCATTATATATGAATCTGTGTAATAGTTTTCGTTAATAAGATGAGAAGTGGATACAATGAAATGAACAAAATCTTAGTAAGTTACTTAGGTAGATGTATATTGCAAAATACCAGGATGTTATTATGATCTTTTTTTGTTGTGAAACATTCTCAATTGTGTAATTATGACAGGCATTTACAAATACAAATCTGAAATATTGTTCTCTGCTTAATTTTGAAAAGAGAAACCTCCTGACACTATTTTTCAACTAGAAGTCCACCCAGGACATCAAATTATTTGACATTATTTAGCATCTACCTAAACGCTATAAGTACTGCTAAATCTTAATTGAATTTTTTTAAATTTTCATTTGTTAATTGCTTACAAAACAATAAGTATAAGTAAAAACATAGTTATGAATACATGGATACATATAAGAAAAATATATATAAAAGAAACAATAGGACAGGGATGGTAGGCACATTGGTGCGCTTATGCACACCCAACCTTGCCGTAAAACCTGCACTGAGGATTCAAATCACTCTAACCCATTGTTTGTCAATTAAAACATAGAAATCTGATTCAATGTCTGAAGTCATGGTTTATAAATTATAGTGCTAAGCCAAAAATAGACATCAAAATCTCATATATTGGAGGTTTGAGGAAAACCTCCAACTTTCAATCTCTAAAAACCCATACTATACTGTATTACGCTGGATTCACACATTAGAGTAAACCATACTTGATTTTGGCATAGCATTGTAGGAAGTTAGCACCCACCCCTTTCCTAGAAAAATGAAATATCCTGGGAAATATTAAAAAGGCAGAATATTTCCTCTAAAAAGAGTAGAAACAGAAGCAGAAACTCACCTCAGAAGTAGAAGCTCACCCCCCACCTTTGTTAATGGATGGGGCATTAAGGCCTGGGCCAGAATACTTTACATAACGAAGATCTCCAGGTAAAGCTCAAAAAGCCCTTTCAGTGCATCATCATCCAGCAAGGCTCAACCAAGCCTGGAACTCAGGACAGCCTACAAAGCTGCCCCTGCATGGCCTCATGGGAGTCTGACAACCAATTAGAAACAAGCTCCAATTTAAATCCCAAGAAAGGTTATAAAACCCAGGCACTCTCAGCATCTCAGCTTTTTTTTATCTCTTCCTTCACCTTGAAGCATGTGATCATCCTTCCTTTTCATTCTGGAGCTCCAGGCCATGTGGTTCTGTCCACCATTAAACCTTCCAAACAGCCTCCATGTTTCCAGTGTCTCTTTCCCCACTTGGAACTGAACCCAGGATAATTCTTCCAGCAGCATATTGCATGAATCTAACAATGGCAATTTGCATGCCATGGTTTAAACTATCTCAAAGGTGCTTTTCAAAAGGCAACTGGGCTGGCTTTTTCGTGAAGAGGTTTCCCTTCTCATCAAAGAAGCTTCTTCAGTTCCGACTGAATGGGGAGGCAACCGAAGGGTTTATATTTTTTGCAATCACCTTGTTAGTTCTTCGAGAGTCGTCGAGGTCACTTGGAGGTTTATCTGTATTTGCACTGTTGATTCAGATGATCCTGAGGATACCGATAAACCCCCAAGTGGCTTGAACGACTCTCAGAGAGCTAACAACGAGATGGTTGCAAAAAATATAAATCCTTCCATTCAAGTCAGAAGTGCTCTTGGATGAGAAGCAAAATTCTTCTAGAAAAATCGAAGAAACCCCAGTTGCCTTTTGAAAAGCACCTTTGGGACAGCCATGACCTGGATGCTTGAGAATCTCCATAAACATTGGTTTAGAGCTAATTTATGCTGGGTGAATCATTCAAGTGTTGTCTTATTTAACCTTGTCTGAAAGATCTTCAACCTTAATCCACTAACCAAGAAACAGGACTGCAGAACTGCTCCCTATCGCATCCCATCAAATTCTCCCCAAACCTCCCCCATCTATTGCCAACAGTACAAACATCCCGCTTTTCTTTCTCAGCGTCATGACTGCCCACCCAGAAAGCTGTCTAAAACAATGCCTGCTCCGGTTCAGCATCATAAATAAGAAACCCCAGAACATTTATTTGGAGGCGACCTAAATGTTTACCTCCTTCCTATTTTCTTTAACTTGCTGCGCGAATATATTCAGTTTTTTCACACACACACACACACACACACCCCACCAGGTACTTCCGCCAACGCCGGCCATTTTTCAATCAGGCGCTTTTATAGGACAGGCGCGGGATCAGGTGAGGCCCCCTTCCCCGCGCTAAACCGGAAGGAAGGCGCGGAGTTCTGGGGAAGCGCCGCCTTCTTTCTTTTTGGCCTGTGGACGCCATCTTGAAGGTACATACCGGAGTTCGGCTACTCCACTTTTTTCCGTCGGGTCCGGTGTGCGGAGGGTGACAGGAGGGGAACGGTAGAAAACGGTAGAAAGGAGAAACGGGGGAAAGAAAACTCGGCTCGCTGGAACCCGGGAGGCCTGGGCAGTTTTGAGAACGTGGGCTCGGGGCGGCGCGGAGATGATAAGGAGCCGGGCGAGGAGCATCGGGTGACCCGCAGGGAGGCGTGGGAGACGAGCGGGAAGGGAGGCTAGGAAGGTGGAAGAGCGAGAGAAAGGGGGGAGCTTTGATCTGGGCCAGACGCGAAGTACCGGGGGTCGGGAGCGGCGGGAGGAAGGATGGCGTCCAGGCGCACGTGGCCAAGGCTGGCGGTAGGCCTGCTCCTCTTCCTCCCCCTTGGGTAGCCCAACGCTTGGGAAGAGTGTGGGTTTACATTTAATACATGCAGCAGGTGTTTATCAGACTAAAGTTTAGTAGCTTGAAGCGCGTGGTTTGAATGCAGGCGGCCCGAAGCGGGGGGGGGGCGGCTAGGGTGGAGAGAGATGTGTCCCTCTGCAGCTTCGAGAGCTTAAGAAATCACAAAAATCACAATCTGCACAAACACAATCGGTCCATCCCGAGTCAATCTGCGATCTGGCATGGCAGAGCTGCGCCTGTGTTCCCCAAGGAGTTTAAAACTGGTCGATGTAGGTTTCTCTAAGCTGGTACCTGCCAGATAGGTTAGGATGCGGTTTATTTATTTATTTAGTTTGTCGAGCATGTATGAGAAAACAAATATATTAGTATGAACGTAACATATAAACATAAGTATAAACAGGTATAAGTAAGTAAGGAGCCTCTGATGCAGTGGTTAAGAGTGCAGTATTGCAAAGCTACCTCTGCAGCCAGCTGCCTATAATCTGATAGTTCAAATTCCTCAAAGTTGACTCAGCCTTCCATGCTTCCGAGGTTGGGTAAAAGGAGGACCCAGATTGTTGGGGACAATATGCTGACTCTGTAAACTGCTTAAAGAGGACTATAAAGCACTATAAAGCAGTATATGTCTAAGTGCTAGTGCTATATACATAATAAATGTGTATGAATAAATGGGAACAGTAGGACAGGGATGGTAGGCACACTGGTGCAGTTATGCACACACCCTTACAGACTTCTTAGGAATGGAGTGAGGTCCACGGTAGGCAGTTTAAGAAGGGTCCCCAAACTTGGCAACTTTTAAGACTTGTGGACTTCAACTCCCAGTGTTGGCTGGCTGAGGAATTCTGGAAGTTGAAGTCCACAAGTCTTAAAGTTGCCAAGTTTGGAGACCTCTGGTTTAAGGTTAAAGTTTTGGGGGTTTCAGGATGTAACAACAGAGTCATTTTGGAGAGGCCATCAACTGGGAGAGTATTCTGCCCGACGTGCAAGGACATTATCATCGGTCTTGGGAAGTGATCTATATATCGCATGGGTTTAATATTTTAAAAATTGGGCTTAACAATATGGAGGTTCTTAACGCTTCAATCCACAATCTTTTAGGTTGCTTGAAATTTAGTTAAGGTTCCTTTGCTAATAGAAAAAGGCATTTGTTTTTTTCTGGAGTGTGTTGCAGTAGTGTGGGGAAAGGTTAAAAGAGGAAATTTACATAGATTATCACATTCAGAAAAGACAACGCTCAGTTCTTTTTAATGTTTTTTGTCTAGGCCATTAAAGGCTCCTTCTCCTTAAGGTAGAGAGGCTACGTTTGTAATCCTTTGCTTGTTAATCTGATGTGATCAGAATGGGCATTGCTGTTTTAATTGCAGAAATACTTGTTGCATTCAGTTGAGTCCTAATTATTGCTGCAATTCTGGTGTTGTTCATCAAAGTAACTACAATTAGATTACTAAAGCAAAAACTTAATTTTATACTTGCATTTTATTAAGCTTTGTCCTCTTTTAAATGATTCAGTTTGATAGTTTGAGATGGAGAGAATTAAATTTTGAACAGTGTATCTTGAACAGAATGTTAACATTTGAGATGCTGGTTTTGTATACTAGGCTAATCCATCCTGTCTGCTGGGTTGGTAGGTGAGATAGGACAACAAATGTCCAGGATATTGAATAGGGAAATGTTCATCTAGTGTTGACTGTCACAGGCAAACCCCATGTGTATAGTACATCCATCTTAGCTGAGTAAATACGAGGGTAAGTCTGACTGCAATAGGCCATCTTCCTGCCTTCTGAGAAAGCCATAAAAATTGCCCAATCATACTTGGGGGTTCGGATAAGAATTTGACACTGTCTCAAATGATTTTGCTGTATTTTGACAGGGCTTGCTTTATTTCATATGCAAATTACCAAGCTCAGTCTAATTTAACAAGATTTTGAGAGCTGAAAATGTTTTTTCTGACATAAATTCTCTTGATTATAGTCATGTGTTCAATAACATGGAAGCATCACTATTTTAGTATTTACAAAATCCATTTAAATTTAACACAGTTATCTTCATATTTCTTTTGTCTGAATTGTGAATTGGGTACAGTGATCAGTCAAGATGACAAACACAAAGGGAAAGAGGAGAGGAACACGTTATATGTTCTCAAGACCCTTTCGCAAACATGGTAAGTAAAATTTATTGAGTGACTTAAATTTAATAAAATGATGGAAATAAAAATGTTGGTTGAACCTGTGTGAATTATATAACATGCACTACAGTTAAAGGCATACCAGTATCATATAATTTAAAGTTCACCATTGTCTAATGCCTACTGTTGGTCATTATTGGGGGAAACAATTCTTTAATTCTATTTTTTAATTTTAATCGTTAATTCAGGATTGGAGTATTAAAATGCATAAAATTAAATTAATTAAAATATAAATAATTTTTTCCTTTTTTTTAAAAAGGTGTTGTCCCTCTTGCTACCTACATGCGAATCTACAAGAAGGGTGATATTGTTGATATTAAGGTACGTTTCTTTAAAAATCATTTTCTTGAAACAAATTATGTTACACAGCTCTTATTTATTTAAATAAAAGTATAAAATGCCATAATATAAAAGGATAAACAGTTGCCTTGAAATTATATTGCTGAGTGCGTGGGTATCTAATATTTAATTTGTTGTATTAATTTAACATGTATAAGTTCAATCAAATGGCCTGTGTTAAAATTTTGCTGAGTTCTTAGTGCAAAGCCTAATTTGACTGTCTGATTTTGTAATGCTGCATTACAGTATTTTAATGCTCTGGTGCTTGATGATGACTCTCTCCTATGATTGCTTTGTAATAACTAAAGCAAACTGAGCAAAACATTTCACCGGCACTGAAAGCAAACCAGAGACATTATCTAGCTCTCCAGGAAACTTAGGCCTCAGACAAAATGATAAAATTATGATAGAGGTTTATGCTGATTTATAATGTAATAAAGATTTGATGTGATTAGTAAGCCATGTGTGATTCATTGGGTTCATAAATTATGCCCATCCCTTTCATAATTTGGTGTCTGTTTAATAAAATTACTGGAAGATTGGGGTTAAGTTAAAACGGAAAATAGTCTAATCATTCTTGAGTAGCTTACTTAAAGAATAACTAAGCTTATTCTGGTTTGACTACAAAAGCTTAAACAATGGGGGCAAAGCAGCAATTCATGAATTTAAAAACACTGGCATTCAGTTGTAAATAATTCACATGTCTTTTCCCAAGATTTTTTTCAATAAACACTCCCAGGCATTTTTATTTGTAGCTATTTATGGTGTAACTTTCTGTACTAACAGGGCACAGGAACAGTTCAAAAAGGCATGCCCCACAAATGTTACCATGGCAAGACTGGAAGAGTATATAACATTACTCAGCATGCTGTGGGCATTATTGTGAACAAGAAAGTTAAGTAAGTGCATTCCTTATTTTTGACTTTATTCCTTATTACCAAACGTTACGTTAAAATATGTCTGTTTCCCCCTTCACTTTACCAATTAGACTTTTTCTTGTCTTAATTGGTCATTCAGAGGGGGTTACAGCAACTATCCTTTTAAAACCCAGCCAGATTATATTTAACTGGCTTGGATCCTGTCAGAGGAAACAGATGCTGAGTCTGTTCTGCAACAGTATATAGTTTGGAAATGTCAGACAATAGACCTTTGCTGACTTGGTCTCAGTGATCTAGTTCTTGGTTATTAAAAAAAGAAAATGGTAAAACTCTGACTATGCCCACATCTTTTTTTCTCCTAGAGGCAAGATCCTTGCTAAGAGAATCAATGTGCGCATTGAACACATTAAGCATTCTAAGAGCAGAGACAGTTTTTTGCAGCGTGTGAAGGAAAATGAAAGGAAGAAAAAGGAAGCAAAGGAAAAGGGCACTTGGTTTGAGTTAAAACGCCAGGTAACATTGAGAATATATTTCAAGTAGTTGGTACTAAAAGAAATCTAAAGTTACCTTGAGAAACAGCTTGTATGTAACTAGGCAAAAATGTTGAGAGTTATTTAAATTTGTAGCAAGACAAAAATGTTATATTATCTGATGTCATATATATTATCCCTGTCAGATCTCATGACATACAGGTAATCTTCAACTTGCAACCCTAATTGAGCTTGGAAGTGCAGTCATTAGTCAAATAACCAGACCGTTTTTTAAAGTAAATTCTATGGTTGTTAAGCCAATCAGTTTCCCCCAATGGGTGTTTTTTTTGCTGCAAACTGGTTAAAAATGTTGCAGTTGGTGGTTAGGTGACTATGGGATGCTGTAAATGGTCGTAACTACTATGAACCAGTTACCAACTGTCAAAAGTACAATTGTGAATGGAGTGTGTGATCATAATTTCAAAAACTGGCCATAAATTTCTCTTGGGAGGATTCTATTGTAGCTTTGAATGGTCATAAGTGTTTGATTGTAAGTTAGGAACTATCTGTAAATATAATATTCTGTCTTTAATTTATATAGTGTTTAAATGTTACTGCATGAGTTAATCTGTTTACTGTCATAATCTAAATTGTAAAAAGATCAAAGGAAGCATGAAGAGTCAAAAAATTGATTTTAGAGTTGTCAGTCACCTTGTTAAAAGAACTAGCTTAATTTCTCAAATGTAAAAGACTATATACATTTTTTGTCTTTGCTCGTAAGATATGGTCTAATTTTGAGGAAAGACAAGTGACCTAATTATTAAGTGAGTAGTGGTAGAAAACACTCCGCAAAACAGTTTTTTTAAAATATCTCTGTTATAACTCACACTTCTTTTGTATTCTTGTTCACAGCCTGCACCTCCAAGAGAAGCTCATTTTGTTAGAACTAATGGCAAAGAGCCAGAGTTGCTGGAACCAATTCCTTATGAATTCATGGCATAGTTTGTATGAACAAAATAAAATACCTTCAAAAGGACGGAAGTACTTGTTTGCGTATTCAAAATTATTATTTCTCAATTGAAAGTTCTATATTCGTGTTATTTACTATATATGTTATAATTTAGTGTACAATTAATTATGGGCAGAAACTCATCAAAGAGGCAACTATTTTTCTGTGAACCATGAATTAGTTGTCTGTTAGTAGCCTACAACTAGTTTTTATATATAAACAGGAATATTCTTAACAATTAATCCCCAGTAGCTTCTGAATTTAAAAATATGTTAGAGATAGAAAATTTTGAATATTACAAATCTATAAAGCATGTGAGGTTTGTTTTTTAAAAAAGCTGTTTCTGTTTAAATTGTTTCTGACAAGTAGCACATTCCTCAAATTCTTTTCTTGGCTTTCTAATAAGATACTCTCCATTCTTGATGATTTGGCACTTTGGCTTTCTGTTGTTTTCACGAACTAATTAAAAATATCTCCCCTCTCTCTTCCTTATCCACCAATGTCAGGGAATCCTAGTAGTATGAACTAGGTTTATATGTTGACCTGAAATTCAGATCACAAGTGTTCATAAAAATCTGACTTTAGAACTACTAAATTGAAGATTGTCCACTTGTATTCTGCGCTCAAAATTGTTTTCCCATTTAAAAGCTTCAAACACCTCACTGATGAACATGAAAAACTCACAGATAGCTCTACTTCCTTTTTAAAGTTTTTAACACAATGGAATGAGATTGATAGAAACAAATCCTGAGAAAATGGATTAATTTTATAAATTGTGGATAAAATATGTGTTATAAGCTTATCTGATACTAATCAAAGAATAGATCATACACCTATTATGCTTGGTATCAAATGTGACAGCATTATTTGATAAGCCATGTGGGGACAGAAGATTCCTTTGTGGTAACATTTAAGCCAAGCCAAAAGTGGTAGCACATATTAACTTAACTTAAAGTTAATACTTTATTGGAAGACTCTCCCAAGAAATGTTAAAGAGTAGAGACTAGACTAGAAAGCCAAAAAAACATTCCAGAGTAAAGTAGTGGCAAACTAACTTATAGCTCACAAAAGACAGGAATTTTCATAAAGTTGAGCTCAATTGAAATCTACAGTTAAACTGCATATGTTTGGCCTGATATTGCATATATAATGTGTAAACCTGCTGATTATACTTTAGAGATGTGTATATAAACCAGGTATGCCGAATGGTTACTGTACATAAGGCAATCTCTCCACACAAATTTCAGTTTTTCTACTGCAGGAGACCTAAGAAAGGTTTCTGATCCTGAAACTTTGAAATCGGGCAGGATTCATACAACTGCAACTTTTGATTTCCAGCAAAATAAATGCAGGTGTTTGTGTTTTGTGCCTTTAAATGGTGGGACTTCAATGGCCTTTATAAATTGCTTGACAGAATGAGTTTTGGAGCAGGTTTTTGAGTTTGAGAGTTTGCTTAATTGATTAGTGGGGTTGAGTAGATAAAGAGCATGTCAGAACAGTATAGAAATTATATAATCTCACAAAATTTCAAACATTTAAGTGCAGAGAAAAATGGAATGGGTGGGAGAGAGCACTTTTTATCCTCATCCCCTTCCTCAAATACGTACTTAGACAATATATGCATATGCTGACTAATCCACTTAGGGGCTATAAAGCACTAAAGTGGTATATTAGTCTAAGTGCTATTGCTATCGTAGTTGTGTCACATAAAAACATGAAGGGTTTGGACAGTTGCAAGAAAAGATAACACATTAGTCAATGGGCAACCAAGTCACAAAAAATGAAATTTTAAGAGAGATGGTAAATCCCAAAGGTGCTTTTTCAGGAGGCAAATGGACTTCCTTGTTTTTCTTTTGAAAACGTTTCGCTTCTCATCCAAGAAGCTGCTTTAGCTCTGACAGGATGGTAAATGTTCATGATACGGTGTGCATAATGCTTTACCTTACAAGTAGTCCTTGACTTAACAACTGGTTGCTTAGCAACCATTCAAAAATACAACACCTTGAAGAACATACTTATGACCTGGATTTGAAGTTCTGGTATCTGGCACATGCGCACACATGTCACATGACCACTTTTGGGACACTCAACAATCCGCCCACATTTACGGCTATGCCCCATGCTCACATGATGGAAATGCTTACAGAAAAAAACACCCCATAGCAAACAATGAGCTTGCTTAATGACCATGGCACTTGCTTAACAATGGCCACAAAAACGGTTGTAAAATCTAGATCTGCTTTTCAATTGTCATTTAGAATCAGAATTGTGGACTTAGTCATAAATTGAAAACTATTCATGGTTTAATGGTGTATGTCACAATTCATTGGGTTTATTCAATACAGTCATAAATTAGTTCATAAATCACTATGATTGGGTTCACCAAAAAGTTTAAACCAAGGATCTTCAAACATGGCAAGTTTAAAACTTGTGGACTTCAACTCCCAGAATTCCTGAGCTAACATGGCTGGAGGAGGAATTCTGGGATTTGAAGTTCACAAGTCTTAAAGCTGTCAAGTTTGAAGACCCCTGGTTTTAACCTAAATCCTGTAAACTAATTATGCATTTCCTATAGTTTGTGAATTGGGACACTGCCATTCTTATCCCTAACCAAGATCACTGGTCTGCATTTGGTTCATTTCAGATGAACTCTTGTTTCAATTAGAACTTATGTAAGATTTACCTTAATTTAGATATATGGCCTTTAAGGAATTTCTGTCCATTGTTGCCAAGTGGTAACAAAATACCACTGGATTGGGTTATGGCTAGAGTAGTTGAAATGTTCATTCTGGAGCCACAGATCTTTTAAGATAATTGTTACACCTTTCCCAACAATAGTGGTTTGTTGTTTGGTTTTTTTAGAAATGCTGATCTGGTTGGAATTGGAATATCAGAGTAGGCTCCAAAAGTTGCTTGATACGTCCTCCCCAAATTACTAAAAGCCATACATATATTAATCCCAATTGGCATGAATCATTAATGAACATTGGGCATTGGGGAGAGAGGTGACTGCAAAGAAGCTGTAAAGGAAGCTTGCAGGAGAGCTTAATTTGTAATGATTAGTCACTGAACTTTGGATGTCATGTTTTGTAACGTTGAGAGTGTACATTGTCACCTGTAGGCTTTTGTCTCTGAATCTTTCTTTTGTGTTGTTCACTGAACTTCATATTTTCAAATCTTTTTTTAATGTTTCTGAATCTTCACAGGCCCCTCCTTATTTGTTCCTATTGTATATTTCATCTCATTTTGTATCAGTTCTTTCTCTCACCCCCACATCTGTCACTTAACCTTCTTTTCTGAGCTTGAGTCATTGTTCTTTCTCACACAACAGACAGCTAATTTTGTTAGTGTGAAACAGCAATAAAAGAAAAGCCAGTTTTTCCTGGGCTATGCATGTTTCAAGAACATCTACCTACAAAGGCAGCTGTTGTGATCAAGTTAGACAGACATGTGCAAACGGGAAGAGCTTTTCTTTGGGGAACAAGAAGAATTTAGACTCTAAACTTAATATAAGTAAAGAATTTACTTCCTGCTTGGATTCATTATTAGGTAACTGTTACAGCAGCATTAACTGAGCATTTGCAATGCTAGCATGATGCACATCTGGTCTATTGCAAAGGCTGTGCTCGTACAGCACGCTAAGCCTGCTTGCTTAACCAGAGTTCACTAAATAAGCCATGATTTACTGAGCTTACTGAGCATAATATACACTAAGCAATACCTAAACAAACCAAATCATGACTTATTTTATGCATAATTCTATGTTGATGTTTTAAGTCATGTATTTCTGTATCTGGACAATTCCTGGTATAAAATATTCCAAATGGTCATTTGACTTGAATCTTTGGTAACAAGGTATATTGAATCTGTAGGCAGAGAGAAGCAAGTGGATGCTGACTATAAACTAAAAAAAAAAGATGTTTTAATGCTTCCAACCCTTCTGCCCTCCCCCCACCCAAATTTTTACAGCAAAAGAAAAAAGAATTCCAAAATACATTTTAATTGTCCAATCACACAACACTGTTTCAAACCCTGTACCATGGCCGAAAAATCAGCCACGTAGTTTCCATTGCATGTACTACAAACTGATTTTATATTTAGTTTTCATAGTATTTATTACAACACATCAATTAATGTAGCTGCCCATTCAAATATATGACTGGATCACAAACCATTTAAAACAGCAAAACAATTCAAAAACAAGTTAAGAATAAAAATATAAAAAGGGGTTATAAAATCAGCAGTCAAGGTAGTCTCACACCCATCGATAATATTCAAAACAACCTGTGTGGAGAGTCTGCCCCATATTGCTTTGCAGAAGATAACAGCAAAAGAATTTTTGCCCTTTAATTATCTTTCTGATTGCACTCCAAACAATATCCAAATAGTATAGGATTCAGTTAGTCAAAACCAAAAAGCTGTATAAAAAAGCTAAAAAATATCCTGTTGTTATATCCATCAAACACAGCTGAAAAATTGTTGCCTCACTCTTCCCCCCCCCCCCCAAAGTACTCTAGCTGTGTGAAATTAGTTGAAGAGACAAATGGGTATTCCCTCTATAATGGGTCTTGAAACTTGGCAGCTTTAAGACTTGAGGACTTCAACTCCCAGAATTCCTCCTCCAGTCATGTTAGCTCAGGAATTCTGGGAGTTGAAGTCCACAAGTCTTAAACCTGCCAGACCCTTGCTCTATAATATGGCTGTTTCTTTTCTGATATTGACATTAGTAGTATTGATACTACTACTAGGAGCAATAGCATAATAGTAATGTAATTCTGATCAAGCATAAAAAGTAGATTGCATAGAGAGCAACTAATGGCTTTGTATAAATCACATTCATGTTAGCTGAAGGCTTTCTTCCCTACAGATTGATTATTTATTTATTTATTATTTATTTATTTTTGTCAAGTGATTATTAGATAACAGGTATAAGTATAAACATGGTTATGAATACATGAAATGGATTATGTATTAATGTGTTAGTTTTTATGTAGTACACAGTACAGTCCTCTCTCTTGTATTTTTGCTTTCATAACTTACCTGGGGTGGGGGTGGAATGGAGATTTTGCAGTATCCTTCCCCCAGGAGTGGGGAGGAAATGGAGATTTTGCAGTATTCTTCTACTGCCATGCCCACCAAGCCACGCCCACAGAACTGGTAGTAAACATTTTTTAATTCCACCTCTGATAATGTGGCCTCTCTGTACCACAGGCCACTGTTTCTCAACAACTTTAAGATGTGTGGACTTCAACCTCCGAAATTCCTCATGCTGGAGAATTCTGGGAGTTGAAATCCACACATCTTAAAATTGTTAAGGTTAAGAAACACTGTTATGGGTTACTATCATCCAGCCAAAAAATGTTTTGTAACCATTTTATAAAAATAACAAAATGGAATAATAAAATCATACTGTGCAATAACTTCATTGCTGGCTCTGCTTTTGGAACAGACACACTGGAACTATGAGTGACTGAGCAATTCAAGAGCATGAACTCAATAAGAAGCCCCAGTTTTAGGTTTAAGAACACGGTATTTGATCTGAAAGTGGTAGAAAGAGGCAGGAGAGCAAAGGAAATAGAGTAGGATGGCACATGAGCATGAAACCCGATATGGTGGGAACTCAAATATTTTAACTGTTCTCATATTCTGTGTCAGATGAACAACCTTGAAACTAGACATCCATAAAAGTCTGGATGTACAGTAATCTTTATCATCAATCACACTTTGCAAAATATGGCCCTTAGGCTGAAAAAGGTTGTTATACTTCTGATTAGCCCAATGAAAATTAGTATTTCAGTAGCCATGAAATACTAATTTCTGGAGAGAAAAACCAGAGACAGAAAAATAACTCTAGAATGCCCAAGAAGAGGACTTAGGTGACTCATTAGAATCGGGAATGTGAACATTTCATATTGCATTCTGTTGAAGAGTTTTCTTCTTTGTCTCTAGAGATTTCTCCCACTCCCCCATTTCTCTGGCAACTGCTAATACATCCCACATTTGCAGCCTACTATCATGATTTCCATCGCCAGACACTGCATTCGTATTGAAACAATTTAGAACGGGAGATGATAAATTATTAGGGTGCCTCTCCGAATACGAGTCTCTGTGGATAATGATGTTTGATGTAGATCGATATTATGATAGCTCCATCCATCTTAGATCTACATTTCCTGAAAATTTCAGTGAAATTTGCTGCTACGAAGTGCATTTCTCTGGAGGGCTATAGCCTCATTTATTATGATTGGATATGTGCTTATTATCTTCATTCATAGGAGAAAATGTGATTCGTAATTTTAATCCTTCAGCAAAAAATTTTTTAGCTTGGGCAGTGATGATTAGCCATGTGATATATATCTCTTGTGATATAGGTTTATTATAAAATGGAAGCAATATGATTATGGGCCATCAAGTTGTTGATCTTTAGTGACCATACATTTATATTTTCTACCTGACAAACTGATCTTAACTGGATCTGATCCTTCAAATCTTCCAACAATGTACAGGTAGTCCTGAACTTACAACAGTTCATTTAGTGACTGTTCAAAGTTACAAAGGCACTGAAAAAAGTGGTTTGTGACCGTTTTTCACACAATCATTGCAGCATTCTCCATGATCACATGATCAGTATTCAGATGCTTGACAATTGCACTATCCTGGGGTCATGTGATCAGCTTTTTGCAATCTTCTGACAAGCAAAATCAACGGGGAAACCAGATTCTTACTTAACAACTGCAATGATTCACTTAACAATTGTGGCAAGAAAGATCGTACAATGGGGCAAAACTTAAAACTGTAACAAATGCCTCACTTAGCTACATAAATTTTGGGCTCAGTTGTCATTGTAAGCCGAGGACCACCTGTACCCATCATAACTATTACTGAGTCCATCCACCTTATTGTTGGCCATCTTCTCTGTTTTTACTCAACATTTACTTATTTATTTATTTAATTTGTCAAGTGATTATAAGATAATAGGTATAAGTAAAAACAAAGCTATGAATACATGAATACATATAAGAAAAATAAAAGGAAGAATAGGACAGGGACGGTAGGCACGTTGGTGCGCTTATGCACGTCCCCTACAGACCTCTTAGGAAAGCGAGGAGGTCAATAATAGACAGTCTAAGGTTAAAGTTTTTGGGGTTTGGGGAAGAAACCACAAAAACAGGTAGAGTATTCCAGATATTGACCACTCTGTTGCTGAAGTCGTATTTCCTGCAATCAAGTTTGGTGCGGTTAACCTTGAGTTTGTATCTATTGTGTGCTCTTGTATTGTTATGGTTGAAGCTGAAGTATTCATTGACAGATAGGACATTGCAATTTATAATTTTATGTACTATACTTAGATTGGATCGAAGGTTGTGTAGTTCTAGGTTGTCTAGGTCTAAAATTTCAATCATCATCAAGATTTTCAACCTTTCATAGCCCTTTGTAACTTCTGTCAGAGGACTCAAAATAATCTAGTGCACAGAAGAATAATTTCATTTCAGACAGTTCTAATCACTGTACTGTTCTTAAGCTTTGTAACAGCTTTGAGGGACTCCCAAGTTAAGCCAAGGGATGGCAATGGGAAAGCCAGATTCATTTAACAACCGTATTACTAATTTAACAACTGCAGTGATTCATTGTGGCAAGGAAAGTTGTAAAATGGGGCAAAACTCACATAACTGTCTTGCTTAGCAATGAAAATGTTGGGCTCAATTGTGATCTTAAGCCAAGGCCAATTTGTATAAGGTGATGTCTGTGTGTGATCTTGTTAACTCACTACCTTGGATGACATGTTGCTTCAGCCAAAAGCAAATCTGGATGTTGGTTTCTCTGCCAGATACAATAGTATAGGATTGGTTGAATTTTACCTAGTGGCTAGACCTGAAACCATTTTTGCAAGCCAAAAGGCTACGTTCTTGCAACACATGTATCATGGCTTAGCATGTGTGAAACTGAGCATAGTTACTCTTCAAATGATTGGGGCTGCTCTCTTCAGGATTTTTGATTGAAACACAATCTCCTCAAAGAGGCTACAAGTCAAAGAAAACTCCTGTTTTATAAATTCAACATGGACATCTGAACCAGATTTTAATGGCAGTTTCCTCTCTCCATCAGATACTTGGCCACATGATCATGCCAAGATGCAAAGAAGTTACAAGCAGGAGAAAAGTAATTATGTTTCCCAGCTTTCATCAAGTGGAGGGTTACGCATATCTTTTGAACCAAGCAATGTACTTCAGTGGGTCAGATGGGATATACTTTGCAGAAATGGACAAATACCCTGCCAGAAGAATCTGCAAACAAGAGAGGAGAGAAAAGTCAACTGCCCATCATTTCAAGAAAGTGCCAGCAATAACTCTATGCCATCATTGTGTACAGGATCAACAGACTCACAACGAAGATGATATGAACTTGCTGCACTATCAGAATTCAATGTTGTAACTGTTCAGTCAGCTTAACTTGTGATATCACTTCACCTGATACCATAATCAACTACAAGCAGGGTTTTAAAATAATGTTTTAATTATCCATTTTATTACTCATCTGGCTAATTGTATTCTGAATGATATGGTATTTTAATTGTAACCCAGCCAGGGTCACTTAGGAGTCAGGTGACTTATAATTACACTGACTATGTGTCTTTTGTTATAAAGGATGGTTCTTTATTCAGAAGAGTGTCTTTTAGATTTATTTATTTTTCAAAAACTCACTTTTGTCCTTTATTTTTGTCAGTTGATTTTTACCAAATAAATGGTGCCACTTAATAATGTATTTACCTTTTTTAATTAATTAAATTAATTAATTAAATAATAATTATTTAAAATTAAATTAAAATTAATTAAAATTAAAATAACTAAAAATTAAATAATAATTAATTAATTAAATAATAAAATATTTACAGACCCCTCACATCCTAGGCATAAACTGTTTCAACTCCTTTCCTCAAAACGACGCTATAGAGCACTGCACACCAGAACAACTAGATACAAGAACAGTTTTTTCCCGAAAGCCATCACTCTGCTAAACAAATAATTCCCTCAACACTGTTCAACTATTTACAAAGTGTACACTACTATTACTGTTAATCTTCTCATCACTCCTTATCACCCATCCCCTCCAACTTGTGACTGTAACTTTGTTGCTTGTATCTTCTGTTTCCTAGTATGATTTGATGTTGATTGTACTCTATGACTATCATTAAATGTTGTACATTATGATTCTTGATTCTTAACGAATGTTCCTTCTTTATGTATACTGAGAGTATTTACACCAAGACAAATTCCTTGTGTGTCCAATCACACTTGGCCAAGAAAGTATTCTATTCTATTCTATTCTATTCTATTCTGGCTTTCACATTCATGTGAAAAGCATGGAAACTGAACTGTCTTTTTAAAAATAAATTTACATACAGTATGCTATTTGATTTTAGATATTTTCATTAGAATGTTTTCATGTTTCTTCATCTGGATTTTTCTTCTATAAAACTAAGTTATAAACCTTTTTAAAAAATTTTGAATGAACCTCTTTCAAATTTGCCCTTTTCAAGTTTATCCTTTATTTTTTCCCAAGGAAATATGGTCATCATATCTATAAATTAAATTAATAGGAAGTGTCCCATCCCAATACACATGACTCCTTTTGGAATTCATTTGATAAGGCTTTGCCAGTAGGTGCTAGAAAAATGCTTTTTGTGAATGACCTTCAGTTTTGGTCACTGTAGTAAGATTCTCCTCGCATGAATGCATTAGTAGGCTTTTAATTTGCATACAAATGGTATTCTGAGTAACCTCTCTTCTTTCCACACACGCACACTCCAAGGCCTTTTAAAGCCATGCCTACTATTGTTTCCATGGCAATTACACTATTTGCAATGTTGAGGTACAACGGCCACGGCAAAGCAAGCTTTGCAGGGATGTTTGCCTTGTGCGTATTCAGGTTCTCAGGGAAATTAGGGAAAAGATGGAAATGAAACGTTTTGAAGGTTCCCTGTGTGACACATCTTTGCACTTGGCAAAAGACACTCCTCCTCTTGTAAAAGACTAAAGAGTCTTCCGAAAGAAAACTACATCTTCGCTCTCCTTTTTTTAAAAAAAAATCGGGTGAAATCGATGACAGAACATACATTACCAGTGATATCCCCGCAGATGAGCAACAGAACGCGTGAACAAAAACGGGTCGAGCTTTCATTCATTCATTGGAATTGGGTAGCGACGCTTACCACACGGGAGAACCTAAACGGCCCGAGGGTGCGATCCCAACCCATTTCACAGCAATGGAAAAGGGAAAAATCATTTGTCGCTGTCCCCACAAACCCGCCTGCCCGCCCGCTCTCTTGACCATCGCCAGCTATTTCTATTGTCTACGGCTGCTGGGCACTGAGAACCGGGGATTGCGTACAGCTCGCCGCCCTTGTGCGTACGCAGGGCCGGGCCTTCCCAAAGAGGGGCGGGGGTGGGGGTGGCGCTTTGGCGCACTTGGGGCTGACTTTAAAAGCGCCGCGCGCTCCGCCGGCAACTGCTGCTGTAAGGGGGCTTCGCTTGGATGCTGCGCCGGTTCCTCGCCTCCGCGCTCTGAAAGCATCTGGGGACAAAGGCTCCTGCCGCCGCCGCCGATCCCGTGTTTCTCGTCCTGGGGCTGGAGGGCTCGCCTTTCCCATGCGGTTCTCGTCGATCATGTCCCAAAATTATCTGTTAGCGCCCATCCAAGAATGCCCGTCCGAGTTCCTCGTCAAGGAGGTGAAATTGGCGGTGCTCGGAACTGGGGGCGTGGGGAAAAGCGGTAAGTGCCGAAGAAGCCAGGCTCGACTCGGCTCGGCTCGGCTGTTTGGGGATCCGGGGATCTGGGGTGGGGGCAAGCGAAGGGGAAGGATCCCCCGCGCGGGGGATTGAGATCGGGGCGCGCGGGCAGAGGAGAGAAGATGAAAAACGACGGTTTGCTCTAGAAAGAATAAAACAAGGGCGCTCTGCGGGAAGCATGGAAGCTGGAAAAAGGTAGAGGAAAAAAGGAAGAAAAAAAACCCTGATAGGTGAAGTCCTGTCTACTGTTTTCATCCCAATGCCGTCCAGATCAGCCGGCGAATGAAAACATATAGAAAAACAGAGTTGGGAGGGACCTCGGAGGTCGTCTAGTCCAACCCCCTGCTTGGGGAAGTGGCTGGAAGAAATGTTGGGATTTAAAATTCCATAGACCGGAATGTTTTTGATTGGGAATTGTATGTATGTATGTATGTATGTATGTATGTATGTATGTATGTATGTATGTATGTATGTATGTATGTATGTATTTGGAATAGATTTTACCATTGCTGGGGACAGAAAGTAAGGACTTAAGATGGAAAAGAGTTGTTGAGAGGGTAAACGAGAGTATGAGATGAAAATAAGACTAAGGATGTTGGAGGATGTAATGTAAGAATGAATATGTGTGTGTGTGTATGAACAAATGTATATAGGAATGTATATACTTCAATGTTATTCAATGTTTTTAACTATTATGTTCAATAAAAAAATTTAAAAAAAAGAAAACATAAAACAACAGACTTGGAAGGGACCTTGGAGGTCATCTAGTCCAACCCCCTGCTCAAGCAGGAGAATCTATTCCAAATACTAGCCTCTACCTAGGATCGAACTCATAGCCTCCTGATTGTGAGGAGGGAGCTCCACTTCTAGGCCATCACACTCTCCGGAAGGACATTGGGGATGGGAGAGCAGGAGCTATTAACTGGTTTTTCCTTTTCAAGTAGAACATCATTTACTCTTGGGTTAAAGCAGAAAATTCCTCCACACTTCCATAGGCATCTTCATTTGGTTACCTAATCCAGATGCCCTCATAGCCCAAGTCACCTCCTGGAAAGCCATGCTGCTTGCTAGAAATGATTAAGTGGCTTGATTAGCCTTTTCCCTAACTGTTTTCATTTAACAAACAAAATATTTTCTTTTTTTTTTCCCCAGCCATGATTGTCCGGTTCCTCACCAAAAGGTTTATTGGCGACTATGAACCCAACACTGGTGAGTTTTATTCTTAAGGATTCTCCCATCCCACAAGCCAGCTGTGAGGTCTGAGTGAGGAGATCATCAATTCTATGCCATAAGGCAGGGGTCCCCAAACTTGGCAACTTTAAGACTTGTGAACTTCAACTCCCAGAAGTTGAAGTCCACAAGTCTTAAAGCTGCCAAGTTTGGAGACTTCCTGAACAAGAGCTGCAGCAGTAGGACAGTGATCTGAAGTAAGCTAGGATAGGACTTTCCTTCCCTTTCCCCAAGACTTGGGTGGAATTTAGGAAATCTTGGTCACATGTTTCATGTCCAAGGTTTACACCAGTTTTCAGGTGTTCCACAACTCAGAATGGGGAGTAATTAAGTCAGTACAATTGTTGGCAGTCATATTCTTAGGTGGGTTTAAGGACCCCAATCACTATTGCAAAGGTCTTCAAACTTGGCAAGTTTAAGACTCTGGACTTCAACTTCCAGAAATCCTGAGCTAACATGACTGGAGGAGGAATTCTGGGAGTCGAAGTCCACAAGTCTTATAGCTGTCAAGTTTGAAGACCCCTACGGTTTTGGGTTTCTGGGCTTCCCACTTCTGGGGTGTCATGGGCCAACCTGAAGGAGACAAGCGGTTGTCCTGTTTCTCTAGATTATTTCTTGCCACCAATATTCACTTTTATGTTCATTTTTCCAGGGAATCTATATTCAAGACTTGTTCATATAGAAGATGATCAAATGTTTCTGCAGATCCAAGACACACCAGGATGCCCAGAGGTACAAAATAATCTTAAAATATGTTAGTTCTGAACTCCAAATGGCATTTGCTTCTCTGTGTTGTAGAAATGCAATGGGCTCTTTATAACACAGTATTTGCATATTTATTCACTTTATTTTTATTTGCTCATTGCTTCAAATTACTTTTTATGAAGGGGAAACAAATATACGAAAAGCTGATTAGGCTTTCATTATGCAATCATCCTACCTCATTTATTCAATATTTTTTGCTGCTTAAAGCAGTATTCCATTGCTAAAGAGTCTCCAACTTATGATCGTAACTGAGCCCCAGGCAATTACGGTCATAAGTTCTGACACTAGTAAAGCTGGTCATCATATGACCAGACCCAATATTATGACCTTTTTTGCAGTGGTTATTAGGTGAACACAATGGTTGTTAAATGAATGCTGTCTTCATGAAGCAAACCCATATTTGCTATGGGGTGTTTTCTTGTGGAAACAAAAAATAAATACCAGTTTCCAGAAAAAACCTGGTAAATTGTGGTCAGATGACCATGGAGCAAATGTGGGCTGTTGCCAGGTGCCCAAAATTCTGTTACGTGACCACTGGTGGGGGGGAGGGGCACACCAGATATTGAAACTTTAGAACTGGGATGGGGGAAACTGTTCTAACTTTGACTGGTTGCTAAGTGATCAGTCGTAAGTACGAATTACCTGTAAAGTTGTAATTCTTACTGCTTTAACAAACAACCAGGAAGTCAAATATTGTTGTCACTGCCAACAGTTTTACCAGTTCTCAGAACTTTCGATCTGAAGTATCCCATAATAATTGGGATTTCCAATCAAATTAGGATGTAATTTGCAGACACATATTCTAAATCAGGAGTGTCAAACTCACGGCGTCAAGGGGGCATCATGTGACATGTTGGGACTTTCCCATTCGCTAAACCGGGCGTGGGTGTGGCCAGCCTGTGACATACCCAGCCTGCGGGCTGTGAATTTGACAGACCTGTTCTAGATATATTAGAAAGAAATCCCACATATATCAAAGTGCCCCAGATCAATTTCTCTAGGACTGCAATCCCTGGAATATCTTACCATTTCTTGGGTTATTTAAAATGTGTGGCTTAATAGGTACAAAGTTCCTGGGCTCAATACAAAAAATTACTTGCATTTCTTTACAGCATTAAAAGGAGTTATAGTTATGTGTTGTTCTGTGTAATGCTGGAAGAAATGCATCTGACCTTTTAATGATCCATTTGGGATTAAGTGCGAGCACTCCCAAGAGCATTATTTCTTTTAATGCTTCAGGGCTGTGTCATGCAGGCATCCAACTACATTGTATTATGATGATCAAGGTTGAACACTGAATAGTTCAATTGCGAGATGAGCTTCTTTATTGAAACTATGTCTGTAACTGAAACCTTTTCTGTTCTTTATAAATGTATGTAAACAACCATTCCTTCTTTCCAGATCCAAGAAGACTTAACGCAGATGCTGGATTCGCTTTCTGGGTGCCTCAAGTGGGCAGATGGTTTTCTCTTAGTCTACTCAATTACCAACCGTCATAGCTACCAGTTCATTCGGCCACTTTTTCTACACATCCAGAAGATTCGCCCTGATTCAAAAATCCCAGTCATCATTGTAGGAAACAAAGGGGATTTGATGCATTCCCGACAGGTTGCAGCAAATGATGGCTTACAGTTGGCCAATGAACTGGGTGTTGTGTTTCTGGAAATCTCGACAAGTGATAATTATCAAGGTGTATGCGATGTCTTTCAATACCTTTGTAAAGAAGTTAGTAAACAGCACAGTTATGGCAGCCGGGACAAAAGAAGGTCATCCATCATCCCACGTCCCAAATCTCCCAATGTGCAAGATCTCAAGCGACGTTTCAAACAGGCTCTTTCATCCAAAGTAAAATAGACTTGAAATGAACTTTGCTCAAAACTGTTTTATTAATTAGACCTTTATAAGAAGATTTTTATTTTTGTACTGATGCCGTTGGTATATCTCTGGATAAAAATATACAAGTTTATTGGAATTACTTTCATATGAATTTTTCTTCCTCCCCTACCTATTGGAACAAAATAAAATTTTTAAAAAATGATTGAATTAAAGCTTTCTTTCTGTTCCATAGAGATTTACTGTTTAAGGGAAGGGAACTATTTATTTACCAGATTTATACCCCCAAAAGCCCTCTCTTTCAATAATAACTAATAGATCACTCATAACATTTCCATTAAAGGGCAATATTTATAACTCAGGATTGAAATGAGGAGTCCTTGGTGGTCTCTGAGCTTGCTTGTTTTCTTGCAGACGTTTCATTACTCATCTAGTAACATCACTTACTTAGTGTACTAGTACTGAGTTAACGAAACATCTGCAAGAAAACAAATAAGCTCAGAGAGTTTCCATGGTTGACAAAGATTAAAATTTGGGTCTTCCTCTTTCTTCAATAATTTAACTGCAGCAATTATATAATTATAACTCATGTCAAATTCGGATAATTCCAAAATATAGGATCTAATATTTTTGTTTCCTTTGACAGCCTATAGGATTAAATTTTCTCTGTCTGTAAGATACATTTATAACTTGTTTATTTTGACTGATTATACTTTAAACTGGTTCCGCTCTATGGAGAAATAAATGGCAACTTATGATGCATATTTTACTGATTATTCAGTGAGCTGTATGGTATTTATCAGCTTCATTTATAGGGTGATTTTATCATATTTGTGCAGTAGCTCAGGCTTCCCTAAAGGGAAGATTAAAAAGGTTACTTTTTTAATTTTTTATGTGCCCCATGACAATGGAACTAATATCCAAACAAAGTCAGCGGACAGATGAGTGCAAAATTTCTATTACCCAGGAGTAAATTCCATGAACCAGTAATATTTTAGTAGATTTGTAGAGTATACTGAATATTACTCCCATAGTTGCTGGTTGATTTCACTGAAATCTACAATGCCTTATCAAATTCAGGAGAAAGCTGAACTATTTTATTTTGCTTTAAACAACCATGTTCATCCATCAGGTCCTATACACAGCCTTTGGTAAGACTTTATTCTTTAATCTTACCAGGAATATAAGAAGCTGGCTGGAGCTAACGCTTCCTTCTTTTTAACCATGATTTGATGAAGTCATTATTATAACTGGGTATGCACTTATAGTAATATTAAAACCATAAACCATACCATATATTTCAAAAAAATCACTCTGAAATAGAATGTTTTGCCTCAATGTGTTGGAATATTCATCCTGCCAAGCCATTGTTTCTAAACCACAGTGTTACAGATTGCCATTATCTGTTATCCAGTCAGTGCTTGCTTCTTCCAACCACGTCTTAGAACTGCATGTGAATACTGAATCAGTCCCTTATTTTTCTAGCTCATCATTTTCAATATCTGCTCTTGCAGCTAGTATCTATAATTTCCAGATGTGTTGGAATGTAGCTTCCCTACACAACTTGCTGCCCAGGATAATAGGAATTAATCTAATATAGCTGGCTTAGAAGACGTCTAGATAGACAAACTGGCTCCATATGCTGCTCAATTATATTCTTAGAATCCTTAGGAGACATGGCCAATTATTGCTGTCTGGAATTATGGAAATTATAGTCTAATATATTTGAGTGGTGATAATGACAACTTGTAATTTAGCAACATCTACAATGCCAGAGGTTGCCTACATTGGACAATACTAAAAAGCAGAATCTTTTCAAAGTATCAGATAGGAATGATTCTGTCAAAGTTGAATAGGCTGAGCCCAAGGGTGGGGTCAAATGCATCATTAATTTGGAGTTGCTACGCTTCCACAAGAGATCCAAGTCCTACCCCTTATGAATTCCACTGACCCTTATTTAGTGCCAGTTTTATTTGACCATTAGTAGATCAGATTCTTGTGTATAAGTTGCTTATAATAAACTTTTAGTGCTTTGAATTGAACTTTTATTCCAGGTTACTCTCTTATGACAGATTCTAGGGTTTCTTTGACAGTAGACAATCTGTGCCCTGTTGGGTCATTATTTCAGGGATATTTCCTTATCTAAACAGAAAAGAATGATAACAAGTGGGCAAAAAAAAAGCAGTGGGAGTGGAAGCGACTTCCAACTTCTTGCTGGCCTGCACATTGAATTTCCTTGTGAGAAGTTAGCAGGGATCATAAAAAATATTTCCTTCCTTCCTTGGGGTAATGTGGGTCAAGAAGAATGCATAGGGGGGTCATAAGTGTGTGTGAGAGGTGTGCTGGGGCTTGGTATGGTTTAAGTACACAAGAGGTATTATGCAGGTCAAGGAATGCATGTGGGAAAGGCAGTCAAGAAGGATGTGTGTGCATAAGAAGTACAGCATGGGTTAGTGAAGGTGCATGGTAGAAATAAGGATTTGGGAGTGGTGTGCAAGATGTGTGGCATGGATCAGGAAAGACACTTGGGTACTGCATGGATCAGGGAGAGTGCTCGGGAGATGGCATGGGTCAGGGAAGGTGCGGGGGGGCGAAAGGTTCTGCGTGGGTCAGGGGAGGCATTTAGGTGGGTGGCATAGATCAGGGAAGGCACATTGGGGATGGCACAGGTCTCAGAGTGCATGTGGGAATTGGCATTCGCCTGCAAGGTGAATAGGGTTTCCTTCCTTCTCTTCAACAGGTAAGCAGTTACTGCTTGGTGGGAGAAAGAAGCAAGGGATTGCAAGACTGGCTGGGAAACTGTCACATAATGTTGAAAATGAAAACCACATGACTGCGCCAGGAGCCCAGCAGCATAGCAATAGCCAGTAACACTGAAGTACCCATTACTTCCCAAATTTCATTCCCTTTGGGAATCATGGGTCTCAGATTCTGACACATTCCGTAAGTCAGTGATGGGCACTGAGTGTCCAAAGCACGTATGCATGCATCCCCAAAATGCAATTCATGTGTGTCCCCTGCGCAGTGCCCTGCCCTGCGCATATGCCCCATTCACCCATGCATGTACCCCACCCCCGTTGCATGCATGGCAGAGACCCCAAAGACCAGCTGGCTGGTGGCAGATGCGTGCACACATGCGTGGTGGAGTTGAGCTGTATGTTGAACAATATGTTGCAACAGGGAGGGCTCTGCGTGCCACCTCTGGCATGCATGCCATAGGTTCGCCATTACGGCCATAAGTTATACCATTCATAATCATTTATAATTTGTTGCCCTGTGATACATTGTTTCACCCAGTTAAAGGTCATGAAAATTAGATTTTCAATAGTATATAAATGTCTAAGATTAAATATAGATCTATTTATATTGTCACAAAGCTGCAAAGTCTTAACAAAGTTGATTTATGTAATTAACAATTTTTGTAGGAGATGATATTTAACAATAGTATATAATTACATATTATATATGTAATATTATTTTCAGGGAAGCAGTATCCTATATATATATATAGGATACTGCTTCCCTGAAAATAAGACCCTGTCTTATATTTTTTTGCCAGCAAAGAAAAAGTCACCAGGTCTTATTTTGGGGGGATGTCATCCACTGACTAAGCTCATTTGCACGAGTCGTCCCCGGCCTCCTTTTCGCTGTCAGAGGCCTTCAGGAACTTCTTCTGTGGCCGGCAAGGCTTTCCTGAAGGTTCCTGCAGCAGATAACAGAGCTCCAGATCGATCCTGAGCTTTGTGATAAGCTATAGAAGCCTTCAGGAAAGCCTTGTCAACCTTGCCAGCTACAGAAGAAATAGGCCGGCAAGATGTGCAAGGCCTGACTACAACTGTTAAAGGTAAGTAGTAGGGCAGCTCCACAAACCCTATTCCCATCCTAGCTTAATTTTTACCTATGCACTCTGGAGTGGGCGGGATCTTAATCAGGGCTTTTTTGGGGGGGGGTAGGGCTTATATTGGGTGTACAATCAAACTAGGACTTACTTTTGGGGTAGGTCATATTTTTGGGGAAACAGGGTAGTCAAATGGCATTATTAAATTCCCAACCTAATCCTTGGTTTTCTTTGTTGTTGTATGAATCATTCAGTTGAATGAAAGCTCAGAGAATAAACAGACAGTAGTTCCTGTCATGGTTTCTTAAAGCTAATCTATTGCAAAGTATTTATATAGGGCCTGCTTTTTAAAAATAATATGGAAATGCCATTAATACTGTATTTTCTGTTACTGTTAAGGGATTTCATCCAACTAACTTTTCCAGTAAATTTGTAGTTTACAGATCCAAATGCTGATTTTAATCTCTAGAACCCTTCCTGGTGTGATTCTCAACAATAGTCAAGACTGCCTCTTTCAAGGAGAATTAGCCTGCTCCATATGGTTAACTCAGAAAGCAAAGCTTAAAATCTTACCACACATGAAGGTTCTGGAGGCAATTTTCCCCCCTCCTGTTGTAGCCCTTTCCCTCTGGCACCCCTATCCTGGAAAGGCTGTAAAACAAGATTGTTCTGCGAAACACTCCTTGGGGGTGTGTGTGTATGTTTTAAAATGGTTTCTACTGTACAGCACAGTGGACTTGCCACAGTAATGGCTTCATAGTACTCCACAAGGGAGCTCCCTCTCAGCCCTCCAAGGAAACGTCAGGCGATTGGCCAAGTGCAATCAAACGCTACAAAAATGAAACACCAGCGTAGACAAGAAACTCCACAGGAGAGGAATAGGAGAGACAGTACAACAGCATGAGTCTTGACTACAGGATTTTCCTGTCTAATACAGGATTGGGATAAAGAAATATCCGGGCAATGCCGGGTTATCGGCTAGTTGACAATATTGGGACTGAGCACCATTATTTAATGTGCTATTTTTAACCGTTCTTACCAATCGACTGTGTTATTGTTTTTAATTATTGGGAATCATATAGTCCCCATGGCAGTATGTAAATGTTGTAAACACAGGTAGTCCTCAACCGATAACAGTTCCTTCAGTGGCCATGCAAAGTTACAACGGCACTGAAAAAAAGTGACTTGTAAATGTTTTTACAACCATTGCAGCATCCCCATAGTCATGTGGTCAAAATTCGGATGCTTGGCAACTGGTTCATATTTATGATGGTTGCATCATCCCAGGGTCATATGACCACCTTCTGATCAGCAAAGTCCATGGGAAAGTCAGATTCACTTAACAACCAGGTTATTAATTTAACAATTGCAGTGATTCACTTAACAATTGTGGCAAGAAGGGTCGTAAAATGGGGCAAAATTCATTTAACAAATGTCTCACTTAACAACATAAATTTTGGGCTCAATTGTGATTGCAAGTCAAAGACTACCCATATATAAATCAATACATACCTTGAATACACATATACAATAAAATTTCAGTGTTGTGGTTATTTTCTAACCCATTGCATTTTATACAGTATGAACAAAGGAGAATGTATTGCATGGCCTTCTCATCCTTTTATCAGCAGTGTTCAAGGCTTTAATAGCTGGTTGCCAATCAAATCTCAAAAGATGAAGACATTTTCTAATTTGGGATACACTGTAGGGTAACAAAAGACCTATTCATTTCTGTGTCTTATGTAAAAAATAAAAAAAGAGCACTGCCTTCACACACCTCCAAAAAGACAAGTTAGTTATGAAGATAGTCATCTGCTTAAAGAGAGGGCTGACTCAGAGGCTTCAGTTCATTGGCTGGCTTCAGAAAAGGACAAACTAATACTAAAATAGAAGGAAATGATCCCACTATTTAAAATGTGCCTGTTTCTCCCCCCCCACCCTGTCGTCTATACATATAAAAGCCAAGTACCACTCACTCATAATGAAATCTTCAGAACTGTAAAGCCTACAAGCTTGAAATTTGGCACGTATGTTCCTTTTGGCTTCTAGGTGCTCGCTAAGAAAAGATTTTTCAAAATGACCACCAGATCATTAGTATTTATTATACAGTAATTAACACACTCTGGTGCTAAGGAGTTCTACTCCCCCTCCCCACCTGAAAAGAACTCTGTTCCAACTGCCAGTTGCCTCACATTCCGTTACCTCAGTTCAAACTGGCAGATGTTCCACTCCTTCACTCAGGAGCGGTCTGGGGCTCCTTACAGTACCAAACGTTGGTGCCTCATCAAAATATCTATGCTTTTCACCTACGGAAACTGTTTCTGGACTCCAGGTGATGGGATTGATATTCCCTTATGTGTTTCAATCACCAACCACCACTGAGCCAATAGATTGTGAACCAAATTTCTCCTGCATAGCCCGATTACAAAGTTTCATCGCGAAGCACGGGTATCCAGCTAGTACAAATACTTGTCTGAGAAGATAAAGTGCACAGGTTTCTAGCATCCATTTGACCTCTATGATTAGGTCTTGCATTAGGATTGGGTCCATAGCATTAAAAACGGTCAGAGACAAACTTGCTGCTCTATAGAGGTGGGGGGAAAAAATCAGAAATCCAGTCTGAACAGATTTCCAGAAAAAAATCGCAGACTACAGGAACCATTTGTATTTCAGTTTGAGATGCAGACAACATAGATGCATCCCTAAAGCCTTGTCTATGTTCAACAGTGAAGGCCACAGGGAAGAAAACATCCTGCAGAAAGCATAGCTCTACAACACAGTCCTTTCAGCAATTCCAAGAAGACTCCATATCCATTTGCACCATTTAGGAGACCCTGAGGACACAGACAAACTTCCAAGTGGCCTCAAGGACTCTCTAAAAAGAATGCAAATGACCAGCTGTCTGCAAGGAATATAAATCAATCCATTCCCCACCATCAAGTCAGAGCTGAAGAAATTTCTTGGATGAGAAGTGAAATGTCTTCAAAGAAAAACAAGAAAGTCCAGTGGCCTCTTGAAAAAGCACCCTTGGGACAAATCAAGAATGCCTTTGTTACCCAAAAGTGTTCAATAAGAGTGTGAAATTCTTCAGAATTTATCCCCATGATGTCTCAAAAGAAAAATACGAAGAGGCAAAAATGGTCAGTCAGATGATTCAAACCATGAAGTCTGCAGTGTTATAACTTGTTTCACGATGGAAATCATAGAAAGAATGAGTTAGTCAGCAAGAGATACTGCCAATGTCAGGCTTCATTTGGAGACAAGAAATACCTGCCATTTCTCTGCCTTGCTATTACAACAGATCCTTTACATGATGTACATAACAAAAATCCTGCTTGTTGCAATATAGTGAAGGGAACGAATATGGATGATGAAACCTAGCCTGCCAAAGTAACATCTGTTCAAATGCTTTCCCTCTGCAGAAAAATAAAGAGTGAAGGAAGTCTGACCTGGTTTGGTTTAGACTGAGTAAGGATTGGAGAGACAGCAAAGGAGTGCTTTTTTTTTTTTTGCTGGAGGATGGGAGAGGACACTGCCATTCCCCAAATTCTAGTGTTTTTCCTAAAAGCTGTGGTGTGTAGTAAGTTAAGCTTCTGCCAACTTAGCTGTTTCGAAAGCATGTAAAAATGCAAGTAGAAAAATAGGGACCACTTTGGTGGGAAGGTAACAGCATTCTGTGTGCCTTCGGCATTTAGTCATGCTGGCCATGGAGACGTCTTCAGATAGTGCAGGCTCTTCGGCTTTGTAACAGAGATGAGCACCGTGCCCTAGAGCCGGAAATGATTAGCATGTATGTGCGAGACGAACCTTTTATCTTTTATAGTAGTTAAGAAGGTAAACTAGGACAGGGAAATAATATGGGGAAAGGCCACAGGAATGGTGATGAGGGGGAACCCTTTTATTCAGAAATGCTGAATAAATTTTCATTAAAAAAAAAGAAAATCAAAACTTCATTATCATTTGTATGTATACGGTTGATTGTCCTTTGTAACCTTGTTTGAAATCTCAGTGAAGTGTTTAGAAGCAATTCTGAGAAGAATAAACACCAGGAGGAATTGAGTGGGATATAATCATTGTTTTAACAGCAGGTTGTGTTGTAGGAAGCCCTTGACAGAAAAAATGTTCTCCCGCCTTTCTTCCTGTCACTGACGTGGAGTTCTTATTACTGAAGATGGATGAGAGAATGAAACAGGTGAAACTCTCTGCCATAATACAGAAGAGCCTCTGGTAACAGCTTTACACTCCTGACACTTTACTGTTATCTTTTATTGTTAAATAATTGTACTTTTTGCATGTCCCATTTCAACTCAGATGTGGGCGTAGTTGCTTTGGCTGTTCCCCAATGGGAAATATAACTTAATAGGCAGATCAGACTTGTTTTTGTTTTTTCTTCCAGAAAATAGGAAACGATTTAGGAAAGAGGTATGGCTGATGAGTCTGTGAAGACACGCTTCATTTATTCCCTTTACTAAACTCTTGCCAAAGATTAAGCTGTGTGGACTTCAACTCTGGCTGGGGAATTCTGGGAGTTGAAGTCCACACGGTCAACCCTGAAGCTGGCCTGGCCAAAGCCATCTTGGAGCTTCAGTACTGCCACACTGGAGCTGAGGGATAGGGAGGAGGGGATTAGAGATAGCTGGGGTCGTGTGGTCAAAATAAAATACTTTCTCTTGGGATCCAAGGATGTTCTCATACCTGGTTCGGAGGATGGAGGAGTGGTGTCACCAGATTACTAGACAGCCCCTGATTGGACCATGTGACTGATTATTTGGGGTCGAGAGGAAAACTTTTACTTTTAATTGGGTGAAAAACTGTGGGACCTTTCAGAGTCGGTTTTCACCAGATACGTGCCAATATGATCTTTCCAATAAAACTATTCTTTGAGGAATCTATGTGCCTTGGAGTTTTGCTTGATATGGATCTATTACGTGAAACCCTGAAACATACATTTTAAAGTTGGCAAGATTAAGAAACACTGTTCTATTCAAATGATATTTGTCTGACGTTGAAAAATTACCAGGAATGGATACAATTCTTGTGTTAGCTGGATACCTTGTGTAAGTCAAGGTGGATAATTCACAACTTATAGCCCATTGTGACTCTGGAAAGACTAACTTGTTTTTCTCCCTGATCAACAGACGTATAGTCTGATAGCTGATAGGATTGCTTCTATTGCTTCCAAAAGAGTGTGACTGGAAAGCTGGGTCCCAATTCTATCAGTGAGATAATTTCTTTCTACTTGCATATTTAAAGAAGCAGGGAAACATGACTAAAATACTAATCTTTGAAGTGTAATTCAATACTACTCCAACAGAAATCTGTTACAGGTTACTGATAGTCCAAAAAACTTGGTCAATGACATTCAGTAAAATGTTTAAAGCAGTGTTTTTCAAATTTGGCAACTTTAAGATGGGTGGCCTTCAACTCCCCAAAAGTTCCCCAGAATTCAATCGAAGTTCTGAAGCCAGCATTATAAAATGCTAAAGAGTTGGATGAAATTGATATTAGTGAAATGCTTGACGTTTTGATTTCCTGTTCTTATACGTCAGTGAAGGAATGTGAAACCAGTCATTAAAAGGAAAACGGTTATGTTCAGTAAAAAGAAAAATGTAGTCATTTTGGGAAGAATGAATAAATGACAGAATTTTTTAGATAAAACGTACACATGCAATCTTGCAAGACATTATAGATCAAAGAATGCAATTTAGATGAGAGAGGGTGTTGCAATTGAGAAGAGAAGCTAGTTTTGTTTTAATTCAGAACCCTTGTATTATATTGTACTGTTTTGCATTATATATGTTGCACCAGTGTTGTGGTTTGCCAGCAGCAGGTGCGGACGGCTGAGGTCTCAGAGAGCGAGGACTCAGATGAGGGGCCTGCATGTGATGCAGGGATGGAACCAGGACTATCAGAGAGTGGAATGCGGCCTTCAGAGATTGTGGAAGCTGGCTGCAGTGATGAAGAGGTCCCCGAGGAGCCTGTACCCAGTACGCGTGCGTGCAGGGTTGCTCGATGAAAGAGCAGCTGCAACAGCACAGGCAACTCGGGAGTAAGGCTGCAAGGTAATGGGCCCTCCCTTAAGAGATAAAAGCCAGCCTGAGAGACTGGGATTCTTTGCAGGAAGCAAAGAAGTTCTTGCACTTCAAGCCTTATGGACATTTGGACTATCCTGGTCTGTGTTTAGAGACTTTTTTTTGAATATTTTTTGGCAATTTAATCTAGTGTTCTTGGCAGCCTTGCACAACCTTGTCTTCTTATCAGAGACAATTAGTTTTAATAGCCTTCTAACTGTGAATGAATGGAATTCGCAGAGAAGCATTGAAAGGTTTTGTTTTCACCTCTGTTTGGTGTTTGTTTCCTTGGAACAAGGTTTGAGTCAGAACAACCGGATTGCATTGCATTGTGTTGTATTGTATTATCTACTGACTTCCCCTTTACCCTTTGAACTGATACAAGTTTTCTCCCGGTCCCCACTGCGTATGCTTAGAAGGTAATTCCAGTTCTTCAACTTTCCATATTACAAAAAGAAAAGTTAAATAAAGAATAATTAATGTTATAAAATGTGGGGGGAAAGGTATATGCCATGTGTTCCTTAAGTATTGCCCTTTGAGAAAGACTGGGACAGGCTATCTACAAGAAAAAAGGCCTCCAGCTCCAGCGTGATGGGATTACGACATGACCCTCCAGGGCATAATAAGATTATCTATCAGCAGAGCTCACCACATGGCACAACCAAGCCCCTACATTACATCAGCCCAAGGTTCAATCAAACTTGACTTCAAGACAAACATGATCCCACACGGCCACATGGGAGTCTGACAGCAACCAATATAATTCATGCTATTGTCACAGGAACAGGAAACTCAAGTTCAAAGCCCAAGAGAGGGTATAAATACCTCTCACTCCATGTGGCCAGCTACCCAGAATCACATGTGCTTGGTGGTTCTGCTTCAGCATTAAACCATCTTTCCAATCAGCCTCCATATTTCCAGTGTCTTTCTCCCCAGTTGGAACTGAACCCAGATGGACATTTCTTCCAACAATATACTTACTCAATAAAATACAAGTAGCCCTCAATTTACTACAGTTTGTTTAATGACTGTTCAAAGTTACAACGGCACTGAAAAAATGTGAGTTAGGACCATTTTTCATAGTTACAACCTTTGCAGCATCCCTATGATCATGTGACCAAAATTCAGACACTGGCAACTGGTTCATATTTATGGCTTTTGCAGTGTCCCAGGGTCACTGCAAAAGTGATCCCCTTTTGTGACCTTCTGTCAAGAAAAGTCAATGGGGAAGCCAGATTCACTTAACAACCAGGTTACTAACTTATCAACTGTAGCGATTCACTTAACAGCTGTGGCAAGAAAAGTCATAAAAAGGAGCAAATGCAGGGGTGGGATTCAACCGGTGTTACTACCGGTTCGGTGACTACGTTTTGCACTGCGCGTATGTGTAAAAAAAAAACATCAGCTGTGCCGCCCAGACAGCTGACAAGGGCTGAGCTCGGGTGCGCAGCATTTAAAAGCCCCTTTTTTCCTGCTTTTTCAACCTCAGCTGTGCCGTGCAAAGCAGCTGAGGTTGAAAAAGCAGAAAATAAAGGACAGGTAAGAGCCTGGGCGGGCAGGTGGGCCAAACAACAGCAAACACAGAATCAGTTCGGTGTCTGCTGCTCTTCAGAGCTACAGGTTCTATAGAACCAGTAGCATCCCACCCCTGAGCAAATGTCTCACTTAACAACAGAAATTTTGGGCTCAGTCATGGTTATAAGTTGAGGACTACCTGTAGTTTTTTTTAGTGCCTCTTGTGGGGGGAAAAGTTAACAGGAGAAAGAATAAAAAGAAAAAAAATCCAGATTTTCACTAGTTTAAGTTTACTTCAAGTATTCCTAATATATACTTTAACAGCCAGTTAGTTATTTATAGTATTATTGCACAAACCAACTGTGAGAGAAATGATTAAGAGAAAAAGAAAGATTCCTTCCACACACTGACCTATGAGAACTTGTTGGAGGTAATCAATACACTACATGCACCTACCAGCGCTCCATTTGCAGCCCCATTAAAATGGATGTTTCTTAAAGTCAGATACTTAAGAAAAGAAAGGAGGAGAGGAGAAGAATACCTTCTCCTACACTTCCTCTACAATAAAAGGACTTTATCATCCTTCCATTACAGTATACGTGTAAGGGCAAGTACATAAAACAAACAAAAAAGGTAAACCTTTCCTTAAGGTGAGCTTGACTCCTGGCTAATTAGAAGTTGGCTAGAAATATATACATTGCTATATCTTTGACATTAAAGCAAGCAATTTAATGTCTATTATATTCTGTTGTTTGAAGAGTGAGTCTCTGACCATTGACTTGGCTACAAAGGATGAATGAATCATTTTGTGAACTATTTTATCTACAATTTTTAGATTTAAACATTTTAAAACAATCCTTCCTATATTCTGTTTTTTCAGTGAATGATTATATTTCCTTTGCCACGCTAAAGTTTCAGAACAACTGTTTTCAACTTATGGTTATTGCTGTCTTTCCTATTTTAGTGTAATAATCTTTAAAGCACCTTCAAAATAGTGTACAATTGAAGTGGCAGATAATAGTCACTCCAGAGGAAAGTGCAAGTTAACTATGTACTTGTAATAAAACATTTCAGGAAGCCTAGCAATACAAAACTCAGTCTTGGATATAATAAGAAACAAACTTTCTTGAAATTTAAGATGAAGTATTACAATTAAATAGCTCTTTCCCAAAAGCACAGTACCATAGTACTGTAAAATAGCTAGTTCTTTGTCTCTATAGCAGCTGTTTCAAGATATGAACAAGTAAGATTTTCTAACCCATTTCATTTGGGTTTAAGACCAGGATAAAGTGCCAGGAGTTTGATCCTGACCTACTCAAGGTTGACCCAGCTCTTCAGCCTTCCATCCATCTGAGATTGGTAAAATGAGGACCCAAATAATTGTGAGCAATATGCTGACTTTGTAAACCACTTAGACAGTGCTGTAAAGCACTATGAAGTGGTATATAAGTCTAAATGGAATTGTTACATAGAGACAGCACCAGTTGAGCTTGTCAATGATCTTTGGTGGACTGTCAACCACAGTATCCTTCTGGATCAGCAATGAGTGTTAGGGTGTGTGTGTGTGTGTGTGAGAGAGAGAGAGAGAGAGAGGGAGGGAGGGAGGGAGGGAGGGAGGGAGAGAGGTGAGATTGTTCTAATGTGTGGGATACTTTAGTGTTCAATATTGTCCCCACTCCCATTTGACTTCTATATGCAATTGTTGGGTGAGATCATCCACCAGGTTAGGGTTTAGTACCATTACCAGTAGTATGTGGATTATATTCAACTATACTTCTTAACCCCAGGCTATGCAAATGAATCTGCAAGTGCACTAAGCCAGGGTCTGGAGCAGTGGTGGGATTCAATTTTTTTTACTACCGGTTCTGTGGGCATGACTTGGTGGGCATGGCAGGGGAAGGGTATTGTAAAATCTCCAGTCAGGAACTCTCTGGGCGGCTCAAAATTTCCACTACCAGTTCTCCAGAACTGGTGAGAACCTGCTGAATACTACCTCTGGTCGAGAAGCTGTTCAAATAAAGTTGCGGAGGAATGCTCTTTGGGTCCATTTCAACAAGATTGTGGCTGTGGTTGTTTGATCTTTCGGGTGAGGAGCTTTTCATTGGTGGTTTTGGATTGGGTTTCATTTCCCCATTTGAGTCTGATTCACAACTTTGGGTTTTCCTGTGCTCCAGGTCTTTTCAATTGTACATTGTCATCTTGTGGGTCTGTTGCAAACCCTGCCTTCTGCAATAGCATCTTCCCAGAGATAGATAAGGTGCCCACCAGTGGTGGGATTCAAATTTTTTTACTACCAGTTCTGTGGGTTTGGCTTGGTAGGCGTGGCAGGGAAGGGTATGGTAAAATCTCCATTCCCACCCCACTCCAGGGGGGAGGATACTGTAAAATCCCCATTCCTACCCCATTAACCTACTTTCCAGCTCCATTCTCCTGTGTAGGGCAACAAAAGAAGACCCAGCTGATCAGCTGGGACTCCAATCAGCTGGGACTCGGGAGGCAGCGAATAGATGGGGCCGGGGCCGGTCAGAGATAGCATTTGCCGGTTCTCTGAACTACTCAAAATTTCCGCTACCTGGTTCTCCAGAACCTGTCAGAATCTGCTGAATACCACCTCTGGTGCTCATGCTTAAGGTTCTGGAAGTCTCTTGGTTCTTAGGCCATTGTCCTTTGTTCATTCGTTCGTTCATTCCTTCCTTTTTCCCTCCCTCCCTCCTGTTATCATGTCTGTTTTTATCTGAGCTACTATGATTTGGGTTGTGTTTTTCATTGTTTTCAATTGTGTTTTGGATACTCTAGCCATCCAGAGTCTTTTGGAGTGGAGCAATGTAATAAATTATCTACTTGTAATACTCACATACAAATTTCAAAAATCCATATTAATCTGAAAAGTGTTCCAAAAATAAATATTACAGAATAATATGTAAACTTCTGGATCTTTGAGAGCTCTTTAAAGAAAAAAAATGAAATAAAGCGAAATCAGGAAAGAGAAGGAAATGGATGCTGGCTGATACCATGGAAACTACATTTAGTCACAGTATTGAAATAGAATGAGGGAGAAGATTCCAAGTGTACAGAGATTTCATTTTGCAACAGGACTCTCAAGAATTTTTGGGAAATAGCAGTTAACCACTGATCCATTCCTGAAAATATACATGTAGAAGTTCTATCTACATCTATCTACATTCTTAAATAAAATGCACAGGTTTCATAGTAGATAAAGAAGCACATGAGAAATAAATCTTTATTCTTTGCAGATTATATATATATATATATATATATATATATATATATATATATATATATATATATATATATATACACACACTCACTCTCGCACACACAGTCACACAGACAAACATACAGACACACATACACACACACACAAACACCTCAAGAATTGATTGCTTTAAAGTTTTTCATGTCACTTTTTTACAAAAATAGCGAACAGGATCTATTTTAGAAACATCATAAAATACTAAATTAGCAATAAAATCTATCAGCCTTCCAGAGAAAAGTGTGGCTGCAAAATTAAAGGGTTTTGTGCTTCCATTGATCACTTGATGCTCTTGTTGAAGCACTAACCATTGTATTTGGTCTTTGCTGTGGAAAATTCATAAGAATGGGCACAGCACCAAGGAGGAATAACCAACCATATGTTTCAATAGTCATGGCTTTCCAGGTTGACAAAGAGAACAAAGTTCTTCCTGGTGCATTCCAGAGGTTTGTTGCAAACAGGGCCACAATTGAGTAGATATAAAGTCTGCTATGTTCAAGGAGAATTCAAAACATGTGTTCTTTACTTTGTATTCTTTTACAAAGAGAGAAAGAATAAGGATTCATATTTCAATGCAAAACTACAGGGGTGGGGCGGGGAAGGACAACTTCTGTGAATTCTGCAAACACACAAAAAAGTAAAAATGTCTATTCCAGAAGGATCTTGGTCATTTTAAGTAATCAGGGCAAGAAATGCAATTCCTTTAAGTCGTATAGTTTTACCTGAATTACACTGCTGCTATGTGAGCTGCATTGACTTCTAGACCAGGTTATTTGCAGGATTGTTTCTCCCTGACCCACCAGATAAAATAGGGAGAGCATACTCCAATCCCTTCTGTTAAATTTAATGGGATCTAGGAAACATGACTTCTCCATAGCTGGCCCTACCTAGTGGAATACCCTTCCCTCCAGAGAACTGTGTTTATAAGTTTGATGCCTATATAAGTCTTTTAAATAAATATAGGAAAACATTACCAACCAGCCAACCATTGCAAAATAGAAGCCTGAATTTAAAATAATAAGCTTGAAATAGAAATGTCCACCAGTTTTCTTTTTGCATTAATTGCTCAATAGGTTTTCAACCAAAATCTCCTTTTCTGGGTGATTTTGTGGTAATGTAACCTAAAGATAGAGCGAGTATTTCTCTGTGTGCTTCTGATCCGACTAGCACACAAGCCTGGCAAATGTAATACTTGCAGGTTTAGCAAAATCTTTTCTTGAAGTGGAAGAAGACTTAATTACTCCTCTCATTATTCAAAGAGCCAGTTCAGTTTACTGTTTAAGACACCAGACTAGAAACTGGGAGAGAATGAGTTCTAGTCCTGCCTTAGGCATGAAAACAAGCTGGGTGATTTTGGGCCAGTCATTCTCTCTCAACCCAACCCACCTCACAGGGTGGTTGTTATGGGGAAAATAGGAAGAGAAAGGAATATTAGGCATGTTCACCATCTTATTTATAAAAATAATAATAAAGTTGGGATATTAAAAAAATTAAAAATCTGTTTTGTTGGTCACAGTGCCAACATTTAATTCTTGACCACATCCAGATTTGCTACCTTATAAAGGCCCTCATCTGAAAGTTCTTAGAGCAACATCTTACAATACTTTACAATATTTTCTTCTGAAGACCTGCTTAGGTAGGACTACTTGTATAAAAGGCAAGATACTTTAAGGGCTTTTGAAGATCAGGTGAAAAGAAATAGTGGTTTCAAACAGTGGAATTGAACCCAATTTGTCACCGCCTCTGATTAACCCTTCAAAGTGGCTGCTTCATATTTTCTAATGGTAAGGCTGGTCCACAGAATGTTAGGACTGCAGAATGAGTGAGTCATTGTTCTTCATGTTGTGGCCAGTGGTGAAATTTAGTCTGGATTCTCAGGAGGGAGAAGCTGCCTTCCAGAGGGCAGGGAAGCTTAGATAGTTTGGTCGGGAGAAAGAGAGTTAAGAAGGATCTTCCCTAGTAATTCTCAGAGGATATTTATTTATTTTTATTTATTTATTTATTTGTCAAGCGATTATAAGATCACAGGTATAAGTATAAACATAGTTATGAATACATGACATGGATATCTATAATGATAGAAATAGTTGCTTTAGTTTGACAATATTTCTGTCTCTAGGCAAGGAACAATAAAGGAAACTGCTCAGAATTCCAGGACTTTCTTGGTTCTTCTTCGTTCAATACTCAAGCACATGTCTCAAATAACTTGGAATTAACCAACCTATTTTTCTTTCTCCCATAAGCACCAATATGTTGCAGTCTTCTGGGAATAAAATTTATGAAGCATTTCAGAAGTTATACAAACACAGACACACACACAGACACACAAACACATATTCATGCTGAAAATCTACTGTACATAGGCGGTGAAAACAACTTGTTAATTCTTTCTCTCTCTCTCTCTCTGAATGTTCTATAAGCATGGTATGTTGCATTGCTTGATGTTCCATCTCTTTGTGAAAATAATTGCAAGAATAAAAAAAAGAAAAATAGCTTTGTCCATAGGGATTGATCATCAATCATTCACCTTACAAAAGAAGGAGTTCCAGGAAAAATCTCCCTTCAAAAACAAAAACTATAAAAGAAAAGATTAAATCACTTTTGTGCCTTTCCAGTAAATCCTTGCAGAGTGGGGTATCCTGTATGGCAATGGAAAGGCCAAACACATTACATAATTTGAGCTATGAGGAGTGGGTGGGATGGAGTGGAAATGCTATAAATCTGTCATCTTCTGTGCTTCGTTTTGTAAAGCTATGCTTTTTTTATTGATTCTTTTGGAGCCAAAGCAGAACACGGTGGCTGAATGCATCACAGTTCTCGGTCATTTAGTGGTTAAGAATACAGTATGTTGCAACAAATGACTTTTCTTTTCTTTCACTATCATTCTTGATTCATGAATCATAAAAGGAAATCTGTAAGACCCTTCCTTCAATTTGTTGGTTCTAGTTTCCCCTTCCTGACCTTTAAAAATAATTATTAAAGTTTGAAGAGACTAAAGGCTGTCTTGCTACAAATGTAAGGTACAAGTCTACCTGAAATAATAATCATAAAAAAAACCACTTTTAAGAGAAAACAAGTAATTCATTTTATATTTTGAGAATACTTATTTACAGGTAATCTTTGGCTGATGGCTATTCATTTACCAACGGCTCCAAATTAGAACAGTTATGAACAAACATATTTATGTCCCCTGCTGAAAGTTATGGCTTCTGCAACATCTCTGTGGTCACATGAACAAAATCTGGATGGTTGGCAATCCGCAGGCCTTTATGTCTCACTGGATGTTGCAGTTCCCACCCCTGCCCATTTATCTCCCCCCACCCAGCCTAAGTCCCTGCAGGCCTTAGGCCTGCTTCCCACTTCATTAGGTCTCAGGCCCCCCTCTCAACTTTTCCTGTAGCTCCTCTTCAGTGATGGCCAAATATATTTAAAATATATATTTGTGCCTAAGCTTCTAGGTTTGTGCCTCAAGATGCTGGACCTCAAAAGGGATGTGATGGCTCAGTGGCTAAGACGCTCAGCTTGTCGATCAGAAAGGTCAGCAGTTCAGCGGTTTGAATCCCTAGCACTGTGTAACGGAGTGATGCCATCCACATGATCACGGAGACATCTTCAGACAGTGCCGGCTCTTCAGCTTTATAACAGAGATGAGTACCGCCCCCTAGAGCCGGAAACAACTAGAAGGTATGTGTGAGAGGAACCTTTACCTTTTACCTATGCTGGACCCCAGTTAAGCAATCGAGACATTTTAATTTACAATTTGTTTGAAACATTTCAATGAAAAAGGACACTCAGGGTGTCAAACTTGTGGCTCATGGGCTGGATGAGTCACACGCTGGCCACAACTACTCCGGTTTAGCGAAGGGGAAAAAAGTCACGGGACATCATGTGATGACGTGATGACACATGTTTGACACTCCTGCCTTAGAGAAAGAAAGACTTCCATTTACTTTTATAATTTGCACAAGAAAGAAGCTTCAAAATTAAAGTTGATTGGATTAAGGAAAATAATCTGCCCAGTTACATCATAAAAGATTAGATATCCAATAATATGTATGCATAAGGATTGGGGGAAAAAACATCCTCTTCTGAATATAAGTAAAAGAAACCTTTGCAAGGGAAAAACATAAAGATTTCACAGCACTATCCCAGAACTGGGCTGGATTGCTCGCTTTATGGATGCTTTTATCTACATTGTATCAAGCACTTGTTGTAATGGGGTTGGGGAGGAACACATTTAGGACCCAGTGAGGTGGGAAGCAGGCCCAAGACGGGGGTGGGAGGATAGGGGGGGGCGAAGATAAACTGGAGTACCATTGCAACATTGTTCATAAGGGCGGGTGGAGTGCCAAGTACCGAATTTTGTTCACGTGACTGTGGGGGGCACTGTAATTGCCGTAACTTCGGAAGGGGTTGTAAGTCTCTTCATTCAGGATCATTGTAATTTCAAATAGTTGTTGAGTGAACGGTCATGAGTTGAGAACTACTTGTACTAAGAGCCGTGGTGATGCATTGGTTAGAGTGCAGTACTGCAGGCTACTTCTGCTGAATGCCGGCTTTCTGCAGTTTGGCAGTTCAAATCTCACCAGGCTCAAAGTTGACTCAGCCTTCCACCCTTCCAAGGTGGGTAAAATGAGGACCCAGATTGTTGTTGGGGGCAATATGCTGACTCTGTAAACTGCTTAGAGAGAAAGCAATGTGAAGCGATATATAAATCTAAGTGCTATTGGTATTTCTGTTACTTTGAAATGAACCATTAGCTAAAATGTCCACCCTAAACTTGAATGTTGCAGGTTGTATACCACAAATAACCAAATCTCCTTATTCCCGTTCTACAATATGCAAAAGGAAAAGAAAGAAAAGGCAACAGAAAACCAGTTCAGTCCTATAAAATTGCTCTCTTCATGATCACAGAACTCTCAACTGCACTCATAACGATGATGCAGAAACCTCATGTGAAAATGCCCAGTGCATAGATAACATAAGAGCAGAACAGTTATGAGATGGGGAAGTCATAAGAAGATGAATCCTCAAGTTTTACTCAAATTCATCTTTTTCCCAACAAGGGAGACCCATCCAAAGAGGTAGGCTTCCCATGTTTTTAGCAGATGACAATCTGCACAGCTACAAAATTATCTGGCTGCAAGTAGGGTTACCTACATCTGCTCCTACCAAAGAGACAGAATAGAAAGAGATGACTTATGACGATGGCTACTTCCAGTTCCATGCTTCTATTATTAGAATGGGGGGAAATTGCATTGAAAACATCTCTTCCAATCTGTTTATGTATTTGCATAGAGGTAGCGTTTCCTTTTTCCTCTTGGGAAGAAAAATCCTGACAAAGTGCCACAACACAGAGAAATCTTTGAGAAAGAACTGTTTACCCCATCTTCACTATTTATCAAAGCTTTCACAGAGGCATCACTTACGCAAAGCTGTGAGTCATCGTCAGAACCGTGTATAAAATTGCTGGCACAGTAAATGATTTTTTTTTCTGCATGACAAGAAGGTCAGTAATCTGCCCGTACTACATTAGATCACTAAATGCACTGCTTTACAAATATGACTATAAAAATATCTACAATTAACTAGAGGAACAAAGAAGGGAAGGAGAGGAGAGCCAAGGAGAATGAGATCAGCAGACCGTAACTTGAGTCCATTTATTAGAATTTCTATCACTACAATCACTACATTCCCGCCTCCCCTCCCCTTATATGGTTACACATCATCTCTCAGTTCAAAATGGGAAATATTATTTCGCTAATTGGTAGCCTTCAAGCCAATCTGATGTCAGATTGCTCTGACCTGGAAGGAATGTCTATGAAATGTGCACGCTAAACTTCAGATGTGCGTATAAAATAACAAAATAAATAGTTATTTCCCAACACTGATGAATCTTGAAGCTTCAGTTGAAGGAGACATCAGCACCAGTGCGTTGTTATTCTCTCCCAACTCACAAGTCAGGGTTATTGTTGTGGGAAAAACGGGAGGAGCAGTAGTGGGATTCGAAAATTTTTACTGCCGGTTCTGTGGGTGTGGTTTGGTGGCTGTGGCAGGGGAAGGATACTGTAAAATCTCCATTCTCACCCCACTCCAGGGGAAGGAGGCAGAGAATAGATGGGGTGGGGTCAGTCAGAGGTGGTATTCTAAACTACTCAAAATTTCTGCTACCGGTTCTCCAGAACTAGTCAGAACCTGCTGAATACCACCTCTGCAGAGGAGGAAGAAGGATTACATAAGTTTACTGCCATGAATTATTTATAAAGTAATAGAGGCAGGATAAAAATCTAATAAGTAGTAAATAATAGCCAGCTCTTCAAGGGCGGCAGCAGAAATTACTCTTCGTTTCATGTTAGAGACTAAACCTGGCAAATTTTTAAATAATACCACATCCACATTGGTTATATAATGTAACATAGACGATGGTATGTTGCATTTATTTCAGTTTAATCTAGTTGGTTTGTTTCCAGGGCTCAGTGCAAAGACACCCAAAAGGGAGCTTTTAGAATTGTAGGGTTGGAAGGAAATTTGGAGGTCTTCTAGTCCAATTCCCAAATCCCACTCCTGGCTGCCCCCCCCCTCCCAGGAATCCCCATGAGGCCCATTTTGGGTGCAGGTAAGTGCAGGGTGTGCATGGAGCCCAGGAAGGGCAAAAACTTCCCCCCACCGTGGTGCAGGAGGCTGACTAAGCCACGACCACCATGGCCATGCCCACCCAGCAACTGGGCAGAGAACCCTTTGCTAAAAATTTTGAAGCCCACCCCTGCACCTACAACTTCTTGAGGTAAGCCGTTCCATTAATTGTTGTCACTGTCAGGAGATTTCTCCTTAGTTATAGCTCTTTAATGATCTTCCACCCATTATTTTTGTCCTACTATCAGGTGCTTTGGAGAATAGATTGGTCCCATCTTCTCCATGACAGCCACTCAAACTGGAAGACTGCAATTATTCTCTTTGTTACACTAGACATACCGAGTTCCCTCAATTATTCATTATATGATTTAATCTACAGACCCCTAATCATCTTTGTTGGTCTTCTTTGCACATATAATGTGAGATATAATATGACTAGGAATTTGGGTTATGCAAAATCCTTAAATCACTGCTTCGCAGTAATGAACAAATCACCTCTTCAAAGGATTACAGCATCTGCATTTTATTTATTTATTATTAAGACTTTTATACCGCCCCCTCTCCCAAATAGGGACTCGGAGCGGTGTACAACCACAATAAAATACAATCGATATAAATTTTAAAATGAATTAAAAGAGAATTAAATGCATGGCTGTAATTAAAAGTAAAACCAATAAAACCCCGTTAAAAATGAAGATTTAAAAATTAAAACCCTACTAATGGGACTAGGCCAGACCAGCCTGCTGAAAAAGGTGGGTCTTCAGTGCGCGCCAGAAGGCTCATAGGTCAGTGAGGGTTCGTATCTCCATAGGAAGCTCATTCCAGAGAGAGGGTGCCCCCTCAGAGAAGGCCCGCACCCTCGGAGCCACCAGCTGGCATTGCCCAGCCGGCGGCACCCCGAGGAGGCCCACCCTGTGGGAGCGCACTGGCCAGCAGGAGGCCAATGTTGGCAGTAGGCGGTCCCGTAAGTACCCGGGTCCCAAGCCATGGAGCGCTTTAAAGGTGATCACCAACACCTTGAATCGCACCCGGAAGGCCACTGGAAGCCAATGCAGCTCGCGCAGGAGCGGTGTAACACCGCACAGGAGCGGTGTAAGATCACCCACGCGGCCGCATTCTGCACCAGCTGAAGCCTCCGGATGCTCTTCAAGGGGAACCCCATGTAGAGAGCATTGCAGTAGTCTAGGGAGATGACAAGGGCAGAAGTGACCGTGCGCAATGCACCCCGATCCAGAAAGGGCCGCAACTGGTAGATCCGACGGACCTGACAAAAGGCCCCCCTGGCGACGGCTGCTATATGGTCTTCTAATGACAGCCGTACATCCAGAAGGACACCCAGATTGCATGCCCTCTCCATGGGGGTCAAAATTTCTCCCCCCACGGCCAGCGATGGAGTAAGCTGGCTGTATCTGGGACAGGAAACTACAGCCACTCGGTTTTGGTCGGGTTGAGCCGAAGCCTGTTAAGACCTATCCAACTCTGCATGGCCTCCAGGCACCGGGTCATCACTTCAACGGCTTCGTTGGGGTGGGCTGGGGTAGAAATGTATAGCTGAGTATCATCAGCATACTGATGAAACTCTACCCTAAAGTCACGGATGATCTCACTCAGCAGCTTCACATAAATGTTGAACAGAAGGGGCGAGAGCACAGACCCCTGAGGAATCCCACAGAACAGAGGCCTCGGGGCCGACCTCTGCTCCCCGGCCAACACGAATTGCGAGCGGTTGGAGAGGAAGGAGGAGAACCACCACAACACAGTGCCTCCCACTCCCAACTCCACCAACCACTGCAATAAGATACTGTGGTCGACAACATTCTTTGCAAAAATACCTTGATCCATGGCCAGCTCTGCATACAAATACCAGCCCAGGCACTTTGCTTCATCAGTGGTCCCAGTGAAAGTATTGTCTATGTAGGCATACACAGGGGTGGGATTCAAATTTTTTAACAACTGGTTCTGTGGGCGTGGCTTAGTTGGTGGGCATGGCTTGGTGGTCATGTGACTGGCTGGGTGTGACCAACTCAACATCACTCACATTGAGGCACGCATCTCCTTGCCTGGCCTTTCATGACTGTGGGGATGCTACAACAGTCGTCAGTGTGAAAAACAGTCATATGTCACTTTTTTCAGTAGCATTGTAACTTTCCACACAAGCAAAGTACCAGCAAAAGAGCAAAAAAACACTCCAGAGTCGTTCCAGAGACAGGAAATCTATTCCTGCCAAGAATGTAATAAGGGTCAACGGAGAGGCAGAATGTTTCCTTCCTGCCTTCCTTACAGGATTAGGCCAGTAATTTCTTCTAACAACCAGTTCTCTGAACTGCTTAGAATGTTAACAACTGGTTCTAGCGAATAGGTGCGAACTGGTAGAATCCCACCCCTGGGCATACACATATTTAGATGGCCAGCAACAGCTTTCAAAAGCCTACTGACTTGGTGGAACATTTCTTTTAGACATTTTGCATATTTCTAAAATTAGTGTAGCATTCTATGACACAGCATCTTTAAAGAGGCATTACAGAAGAAGATTTTTATGGCCTCGTGCAAGAGTTTGTGGTATTTCAGCAGGCTTGCAAAATTTTAATGAAGGATACAGATGCCCAGACAATGAATAACATTGCAAAAACATGCTGAGCAGAGGTGGTATTCAGCAGGTTCTGACTAGTTCTGGAGAACCGGTAGCGGAAATTTTGAGTAGCTTGGAGAACTGGCAAATACCATCTCTGACTGGAGATTTTACATTATCCTTCCCCTGCCACGCCCACCAAGCCACACACACATAACCGGTAGTAAAAAAATTTGAATCCCACCACTGATGCTGAGGGACAGGAAAAAGTTGCTGACTATTGCCTTAATTCACATTTTCTTTCACTTATTTCCCAGAAAATGTCTTTTCTTTTAAAAAAGGGATTTTATTGTTGTTGTGGTGGTGGTGGTGGTTTGGCCATATGCTCAAAATAATTAGAATTTGAGTTCTAGGCCAAAAATTCTTTATGAATGCAACATGGCAGAAAGTAGCGATTTTTGTCTTGCCTCTTATCTCTCTTTCCATCCCTCCTGTAGGGATGTCAAAATGGCGGTCCACAGTCCAGATGCGTCACACAGAGGCCACACCCACTGCAGCTCCATGAAGGGGGAAAATGTCACAATACGTCACATGATGGCAATATGACAATGCGAGTTTGACACCCGTGCTCTAGAGCCTCCCAGATTAAACACATACACACACACTGGACACACTCATCAGAGATGGAGCACATGCACAACTCACACACCGATCAATCACTTCAGATCTCATTTTCCTACTGCTTTATAAATAACAAGGGGGACAGAGCATGTTAACACTTCTTCTCTGGGAAAAAGAAAAAGTAAGAATTTCCCATTCAATTTAAAGCAAAATTATTTCTAAAATGCTAAATAATTTTTGGCCTAGCACTAGAGAAAAGTGAAGCCATTAACGCTTTCGCTCAGGTGTGGCTGGGGAATTCTGGGAGGCGAAATCCACAGGTCTTAAAGTCGCCAAGGTTGGACATCCCTACTTTTGGCCATATACACTGTATGTATCAAAGCAATAATAAAACTTATCAGACTTCTCTTTTTGCTGGCCAAAGTCAACCAGATGCTTGATAAGACTTGGTGAAGAAATGTTTACTGCATATTGGAGTAAAAGCAATTAATTGTCTTCTGACAAAATGTAGGTATAACTCTTTCTCGTATCCCCATAGTGCTTTTTTTACTATCTTTTCCATGCTTTAAAGTACAAAGTATGCAGAACACAGAATAATAGAGTTCAAAGGGACTTTGGAGGTCTTCTAGTCCAACCCCTGCTTGAGCAGAAAACCCTACACCATTTCAGGTAATGGTTGTTCAGTCTCTTTTTGACAGTCTCCAGTGATGGAACACCCACAACTTCTGAAAGCAAGCTGTTCCACTGGTTAATTTTTCTCATTGTTAGGAAATTTCTCCTTAGTTCTAGGTTGCTTCTCTCCTTGGTTAGTTTCCATCCGTTGTTTCTTATCTTGCCTTTTGGTGGTTTGGAAAATAATTTGACCTCCCTGTCTTTGTAGGAGCCACTCAAATATTGGAACACCGCTATCATGTCTCCCCTAGTCTTTTTTTCATTGGACTAGGCATACTCACTTCCTATAACCATTCTTTGTATGTTTTAACCTCCAGCCCCTTAATCATTCTTGTTACATTTCTCTGCACTCTTTCCAGATTCTCAACATCACCACATATTGTGGTGACCAGAACTGGTTGTGGTATTCCAAGCATGGTCAAACATCTTGTTTTGTCTTTCTTTCTTTTTAAATATATTTATTAATATTTAAAACAATATAAATATATTTATTTAACATTTAAAACAAACAGCACATAAAACAACAACACATATAAAAACAACATATTTACAGTCTTCACAGTGATGTGACACCAACATTTCCATCAAAGTTGGTATATACATATTTACATTATTTTTTATTTCTATCGTCTAACCAATTGTACCATTCCCCCCATATGTATAGTATTCCATATCTCTATCTTGTAATTCTAGCGTAAGTTTGACCATTTCTGCACAATCCATTATTTTCTTTATTATCATGCTTATCTGTATGTAGGTTATTCTTGCCGCTGTTAATACATGTATTATGATATATTTAATTTCTTTCTTAAATATCCCTAAGAGAAACATTAGAAACAAGTTCTATTTGGAGACCAGCAATTTCTTGCAATCATTTCCTTATTTTATTCCAATATTTTTTTTTGCTTTGGGGCAAGACCACCACATGTGAAAGAAGATACCTTGCTTGTTTTTATATTTTGTTTTGTCTTTCTGATAGTGTGGAGAGGCTATTGGTATTAACACATTTGGCATTTCTGCTCTGATAAACTTTAGTTCCCGACATCAAGATTGACCTTTTCATGATAATGACATAAGAATGACTGAAAAACTTCTAGCACTAAAATGGATTACAGGAATGCAATGTGTTATTTATAAAGCAGAAGGAAATGTAATCATTCACTGTTTGTACACAATAATTATAACAGAAACATTCTCTAGCAACTTCCTTTTCTGGGCACAATACATCATTACATATACCTGTTCCCGGAGATCAACTTGAGTGGAAGAATGAAAAAGCAGAGCAGAAATTTGTCAATTTATGAACAACTGTGGGAATAGAAGCCAGAAATGGATTTCAGCACAAAACCCCTTTGTGACAATCCCAAACCCTAGCAGGAGTTTTTTTTTTTCCTTGTGAGAAATGAAGCAATAATAAATTTTTTTAAAAAACCGCAATGTGTCCATATTTCTTAAGAAATATTCTCTTTTGCTTTTTTTCACTTGCATAAATAAATAAAAATGGAGGCAATGAGAACACAAGACACATGAGAACACAAGAGCACATTCCAATTTCACACAGAATATAAACAAGCCTACTTCTGAGAAAACTCTTGGGTTTTATAAAAAAATCATTTGATCTATTTAACAAATTTAAACTGAGGCCTCAGACTAAAAATAATACTTTGCATATCATGTTCTTTGCATAGATTGTTTTTTAAAATATATATATATGTGGAAGTGGGAGCTCTGGTAGGGAAGCAATGGATCATCTCAAGGATGTTCACAGGTATGGTTTAAAAGAAAAATCAGAATAAAGCCATGGCAGCATGGTTGAAATTTTGTCTGTTTTTGTTTATACTGTACATAAAGATGGGCAGAGCTTCAATTGTACAATCATGGCTACCCTCTTGATTTTTTTGACCATATTCTGCTCCTCTTTTTTCTTTCCTGGTCATGTTGCTTTCAGTTTTTCCTTCTGCTTGCCTGCTTTTTACTATGGAAGAAAGATCCCACTGACTTCCATACCAGTATTCATCCCATTAAAAGTAGCAGCTGCAGGCTATTGGCTATTTATTTGTACTATAAGGCAAAACCTTCTCATTACCAGCTAGCATAACCAATAACTTTACTACCCATGGGTGATGCCAATTAAATGATATTCTACCATATCCTGAAGGCACTTGTGTTAAGCAAGATTGCCACAAAAATGATTGCGGGAATGCTACTATCTAACAGTAACATTTGTACTCTATAAAGGGCCTGAAGCTTCAATAGACATCTAAGAAGTGATGAGAGATTGCTTTTGGCCTTGATGTTTGGCATAAGCCTCAGGCTTTTTAAAGCGGCTGTCTGTGTTCTGAAATGAAATGAAGATATATTACCTTGAACTTGGTCCCAGTCTACAGGAATTCTAAGTCCCTGCACTGGTATTTCTATAGCATTTATTGTGAGGGGAAAAAAAAGTAGCTAATAGCCAAATTGAATTACTGGAACTGAAAAACAGAGGCAGATCTTTCAGAAAAGATACTTAAGTAGAGCTGGCAAGTCTCGTATTTTGCTTGTGTTGTGTCTCTTTTTTTTTTAAATAAAGGTCATATAAACAAAGAATGTGAGTCTGCACCGTCTCGTTTTCTAGAAGGACTTATTCACACAGGCCAATGGAACTTCTGAAAGCCATGCAAGAAAAGTTCACTTTTCTTTTATCTCAGAAGAGTGACTGAGTATACCTTTTACTGTAAGCATAATAATATTTCTGTGGTTTTGGCTGGGATGCCGTTGCTTAATAATTAAAAAAAAGACAAAAGGGAAATAGCAAACATCTTTGTAAATCTGAGTTCAGCAAAAAAACTGAGGTGAGGAATGTGCCTAAATGATCACAGAAAGTGGACGGATTAATTCAAGATAAAGTGGAAAAAGAAACTGGGAATAATGTGGCTGGAACAAATGCTGAATTAAAATTTGCCTTCAATGTTATTCTTGAACTGCTTAAGAATTTGTCTTTGTAGTTTTATTTTTTGAACTTTCTTAATTATCAAATAGAAGGTGCTACGCTACAGTATTGCTGTTTTCTGTTACACATTACTTTACACTCTTCCGATTTCAAAAGCCCAATGGGAGAAGATCTCTTGTGGTGCCTTTCCTTGGGATTTAATTGCCATGTGTGAGAAGCTGGAGAGGCAACAGGATTAAGCAATGACAGACATTCACACCCACAGACACACGCATTTCTCTGGGCCCTCTTGCAGTTAAATTAGTGTAAGAATTAGTGGTAGGATTCAAGACATTTTACTACCGATTCTGTGGGCGTGGCTTGGGCATGGCATGGCTTGGTGGGTGTGGCAGGGGAAGGATACTATAAAATCTCAATTTCCACCCATTAATGTGAAATCCCATTCTCTCCACAACCAATAACCTGCTTTCCAGCTCTGTTCTCCTGTGCAGGAGAACAAAAGAAGACCCAGCCGATCAGCTGGGACTCGGGAGGCAGAGAATAGGTGGGGGCAGGGCCAGTCAAAGGTGGTATTTGCCGATTCTCCGAACTACTCAACATTTCCGCTATCCAGAACTGGTTAGAACCTGCTGAATACCACCTCTGGTAAGAATTCTACATTTCACTCATAAGCAGGGAATATAGAAGTTTTCCCACCAAATCATCTTCTTTGAAGAAAATCCTGAAAACAAATATGTTTTCATCCCATTGAAACAGAACTGGTAGGAAAATGCAGATGTTCTCCTTTGTGACCAATCTAAAAGCTGAACAAAATGGAAGCAAATGTTCTTTTTGGGGCAGAGGACATGAAAAGAACAATTCAGTTGGCACCTAGGCCAAATGGGGGATGAAGAGAAAAAAAATATATCCCCAATTTCACTCAATGGATCTCTATGTGACAGACAAATGGGTAATGGCTTGGAATATTGGGGATTCCTCCATTCTAAGCCCACCTCCATTCTTTCTTTATTTGATTTGTCAATCGCTTACAAGATAATAGGTATAAGTATATACATAGTTATGAATACATGAAATGGGTACATATAAGAAAAATAAAAGAAACAATAGGACAGGGATAATAGGCACGTTGGTGCGCTTATGCATGCCCCCTACAGACCTCTTAGGAAAGGGGAGAGGTCAATAGTAGACAGTCTAAGGTTAAAGTTTTTGGGGTTTGGGGAAGAAACCACAGAGTCAGGTAGAGTATTCCAGACGTTGACCATTCTGTTGCTGAAGTCGTATTTCCTGCAATCAAGTTTGGTGCGGTTAACCTTGAGTTTGTATCTATTGCATGCTCTTGTGCTGTTATGGTTGAAGCTGAAGTATTCATTGACAGGTAAGTCATTGCAATGTATGATTTTATATACCATACTTAGATCAGACCGAAGACAGTGTAATTCAAGGTTTTCTAGGTCTAGAATTTCAAGTCTGGTGGCATAAGGTATTCTACAACAAGTAGAGGAATGGAGAACTCTTCTTGTGAAATATTTCTGGACTTTCTCAACTATGCTAATATCAGACATGTAATGTGGGTTCTAGACTGATGAGCTGTATTCGAGTATTAGTCTAGCAAATGTTTTGTATGCTTTAGTTAATAGTGTGATATTACCAGAGAAAATTATCTTGTCATGCGATCTAAAGCAGACCATATGCAGATGGCTTCTTCTTCTTCCCAAGGCTCAGCTACCCATGAACACAGGGCTGTTGCTGTAGAAGCATTATCTTTGGAATCTCTCTTCTGGAAGTGCATTTGCCCTAACCAGGCCTACTTCATGGTGCCTTGGGCCAGAGTTTCACAAGGAAAGTGAGTGTACTACATGGTACCATACTATTCTTAGAAGTTTTGTTTCTGTGATTTTTATTTTTCTGTTGTTCACCATCCAGGGTTCATCAGGATTAAACAGGGTTATATATGCTGATGATAAATAAGTAATGAAATAAACAAAGAAATTGGGAAGAATTCCAGAAGCCATGCATTTTTTGACTACAGTGTGTTAGCTATAAATACTACATGTTGTGACATTGTATTGAACGGTTGCAGGAACTGGGTATGTCTAGTCTAATGAAAAGAAGGACTAGTGGTTACATGATAGGAGTGTTCCAATATCTCAGGGGCTACCACAAAGAAGAGGGAGTCAAGCTATTCTCCAAAGTACTTGAGGGCAGGACAAGAAGCAATGGGTGGAAACTAATCAAGGAGAGAAGCAACTTAGAACTAAGGGGGAATTTCCTGACTGTTAGAACAATTAATCAGTGGAACAACTTGCCTCCAGAAGTTATGAATGCTCCAACACTGGAAGTTTTTAAAAAGATATTGGATAACCATTTGTCTGAAGTGGTGTAGGGTTTCCTGCCTAAGCAAGGGGTTGAACTAGAAAACCTCCAAGATCCCTTCCAACTCTGTTTATTCTATTCCATTCCATTCCATTCCATTCTATTCTATTCCATTCCATTCCATTCTATTCCAAGCTAGTATTCAAGTAGTGTTTCTCAAAACTTGGCGATTTTAAGAGGTGTGAACTTCAACTCCCAGAATTCCCTAGCCAGCATGTCTGGCTGGAGACACTGTTGAGGAACACTGTTTTAAAATATGTTTGAAAATTGTGATTTAAAATGTTTCTCTCTTTGTGTATGTGTTTGTGGGGGTGGGGGCAGGGGGAAGGGGAGAGTGAGGGAAAGAGAAAGAGAGAATGTTTATATTAAAGCTGCCAGCCTGGAAAGAGAAAATACATTTTTATAGTTATTTCTCTCTGGCCTGATAGGAATGACTTTCATCCAAGGAATGCTTATTTGCAGAGCAACGTGACCAATAATTCTATGGATTTTATACTGTTCTCCATTTATTTAGTCCTTTAAAAATGCTTGTGAATACTGAAGGAATGCAGAGATGGTTGGTTAGAACTATTTTATATTAGCTCTGGTCCTTCTTGATTGTGTAGTACTTGTTAATATAATACTTAATTTACAGAGCTGCATTGGCTTCCACGGAGTACAATGCAAAATGTTACTTTTAATTTAGAAAACCATAATGGAAAAACATTCAGGATATCGACTTTGGTGTCTCTCCGGTCTGCTTGATATATTCTAGACTAGAGGGAGAAGGATGCAATGGGCCAAATCCAATGCTTTTCCCTTGCTGTCCCAACCCTCTAGCATAGCTGTTATTTCTTAGATTTGATAGAATATATGTTGCTTTGAGATCTTGCTGGCTCTCCCTTGCCATCTTTGAAAAAGCAATGAAAACGTCAAAAAGACTTTGGAGACTAAGCTTAAGAGTTATTATAAAATTTATGGTTTTGACTGTTTTGATGTTTTGATTTGTAAACAGAGCAGAGATATGTCTTTATGAAATTGGAAATAAATATATATGTAATAAAACAGCCTACATGTTGTGTTTTGCATGTTGTGTTTCAGAACATTGGCTGATTACCACTGTGGGCCTTGTAAAGTATGAGATATGTAAACACTTCATCGCAGCTTCTTTGGGACAAAGATTAAAGCAATTTATCTAAGAAAAATAGTGTGTGCTATATTAAGAGAAGATAAGAATAAATTGCACTTGAAATTAATTTTGCTAAATTAGCCAGCATGTTTGAAGAAGCAAAGATAATTGCCTTTACTGCAACAGAATTAAAAGCAAAAAAATACATTCTCTCTCTCCACCCCTCTCTCTTTCTCCCTCCCTCCCTCTCTTCCTTCCTCTCTCTTTCTCTCTTTCTCATGTTTGTCCAAATATTATGGTCAATTGCTAGTCTCACAAGCTACATATGAACTGACAGAACCAAATTTTTGGATAGGTTTTGTTTCAAAATGGGAACTTTTGATTCAAATGATAAATAGGTCAACATTCAAAATGGCTTGTTTACAAAATATTTGATTGTACTGTATTCTATAAACAATCCAGACTATTTGGCCATTTTTATTTATTTCAAAAACTCTGTTAATTCAGTAATCTATAATGAGCCATTCCTTAGTCACTGAATGACTTTGGAGTGTCTTTTTGCTTCCCTAAATAATTACTGTAATTGTATTACTTATGCACAGCAACTGAAATTTGTGAGACATAAATATATCATGAATATACAGATATACCCTTTTACATCCAGCTGTTGCAAACATTATTGTAGAAGTCAGCCACTGAATTATAAGGCACAAATATCTGATGAGCCTACTCCCATTAGCCTGTGAAGTATGCTATCTGTTGGGACAGAGATCAGGTCTATGGCCAAATAAAACCCACTGACAATTATTCCTTTTATGGCTTAATTTACAGAGGCAAATGTTATTGTATAAAGTAACTATAAGTGTATCATCATGGTTGAAGATCTAGAAGTGAACTTCTAGTGCCTAAAGACATGCAGTAGTACTAAGTACATATTGATTTGATTGTATGGTAATAGAATATCTTCATAATCATTGTCATCTTGATCATTATAAAGTTATAAATATAAAGTTTGCCAAATTTGATCATTTTTAAAATGGAGAGACAATTGCTGAGGGAGGGAGGAGGGAAGTTAAAAATTCAGCCCATCCTCTTGCAATTAATTCTATTCAACAGTTGAAAATAAAATATATAGCACAGTCCCTTTGCGCCCTCTTGTGGCTTTCAAATAATTTCTTTTACCAAATTTGATTCCGAACATTTATATGATGCAAAACATTAGCTATAAGTTTGTCCTTGTAGAATCACCATGTGAGACAATTTTTTAGCCAGCACTAATTTTCAGTGCTCACAGTCCAACTTGGATTAACTTGGATCCTACATTATTCTTCATTTCATGCATTATGATCTGTACAAGTAGTCCCCGACTTATGAACACAGTTCAGCCCAACATTTATGTTGCTAAGTGACACATTTGTTAAGTGAACTTTGCCTCATTTTACAACCTTTCTTGTTACAGTTGTTCAGTGAATCATTGAAGTTGTTAAGTTAGTAAGCCAGCTGTTAAGGGAATCTGGCTTCCCTATTGAGTTTGTTGCTTCAGAAGTTCGCAAAAGTTGATTCTGGGACACCACAACTGTCATAAATTTGAACCGGTTGCCAAGCATATGAATTTTGATCACATGACTATGGAGATGATGCAATGGTCATAAGTGTGAAAAGGTCACCTTTTTCAGTGCCGTTGTAACTTTGAACAGTTACTAAACGAATTGTTGTAAATCAAGGACTATCTGTGCTATACTGCTACTGTAATATTACACATAATTCCTAAAAGCCACTCTAAGCTTAGGAACAGGTTTTCAAGAATGCAGAGAATTTGTAAAACGAAGATGGAGAGCATCACTTGATAAACACAACCTCTTTCCCATTCACAGAAGAGAAGTTAAGATGCAAGTCATTATCTCTGTGGCCCTATAAGTCAGCTCAATTTTCTAGCATCACAACTGGGAAGCTGAAATTGATAAAATGCCAGTCTGTTTACTGATGTTTAGTTCACTTATTCATAACTGAACCAGAAACTCAACCTACAATCCCTCCTAGATATGCTCCAAGGGTAAAATAACCATGGTGACACAATTAGGATCCTGCAGAAAATTTCTTCTATATATTTTTTTTACAGATTTCATTCAATGTGATGTAATACAACTCATTTTGAAAATGTATTTTGAAAGGGAAGACAATTTTGTGTAATTCTGATCAGTGGAATGGGGTGAGCTTGCAGTGAGTTAGTCAAGGTGAATGTCCACTTTTCATTAAATGATTATTTTTCCAGAAGTCTCCAACTTCCTAGTTTTCTACATTTCAATTAAATCCCATCGGAGTTAATGAGGGAATTTTTCCTGTTTTATTTTCCAGATTGAGATTATCATGTTAGCTAGAATTGATAGCAACTGAACCCACAATTGCAGAGACATAATAAAGGTAACCAGTAGATGTCTCTGTTATGCAATATATAAAACAAAATTGTTAACCTATGTTAAAATCTATTTATATTTATTTCAAATATAATGCAGATAATTGATTACATCCAGAGTTACTCACTTTCTAAGTAAAGCCACATTAGTGTGAATTTTTTATGAATAACATTATTTTGATGTCAATGAGCCAACTCTTATTCTTTTTTTGCCCATCGTTGGTGTTCAGATCTGATGCCCAAAAATGTATTGTCCACTACAAACATAAAGTACATAAATTCTCAGAAGTAACTTTCCACCATTGATTGATAACTCTAATTTTAACCCATTTTGCAGGGAAAAGATGTAAGACAGCAAAAATAAGCAGATATATAAACCACTGGTGTGTGAAAACCATTGGCAACAAAAACTTTTTGGCAGGCAAAAAAAGAGACAAGAACCAATTAGTTATTCGCTGTGACTTAAACTTTTGTGAAGTAAATTTAGGTTAAATATTTTCAAAATGGTATCAGCGATACATGGCCAAAAAGGGAGAAATGTTATACCTATTCTGGTTTTAAAGGGAATTGCTTTTTCTTTCAGCACTCTAATGATACCAGTCTAAAGACAAATCTCATGAGCAATGAATATTTCACCTTACATTTCACATATTTCTCCAAGCTGATGTTATAGTAATTGTAATCAAAATTATTTTATTTTCTATGGAAACGCATGAAATTTATGATTGCCCAAAGGTGCTGGATTGATTTCATTGTTGCTCCACAATGATTTCATTGAGCTTCACAAAAATGTGTTTTCACATAATAAACTAAATAATGTTTTACTTTTACTTAATGAATTATAAATGCTTTATGTAATAAATACTAATAAATAGCTTGTAAGAGTTTGTGTATCATTGTGGTAGGAGATAAATATGATAGATAGATGATAGACAATTGCTGGATTTGAACGGCATACTGAACTACATTACATTACATTGTTATATTGCCCTGGATTTGTGCTACCTAGCCAACTTCATTTTAGTTCATTTCAGATTGTTTAATCTCTTTGTTCTGGAGATGATATTGCCATTTAGAATATCAGAATTGGAAGGAACCTTGAAGGTCTTCTAGTCCAACCTCCTGCTTAGGCAGGACACCCTATACCATTTCAGACAAATGGTTATCCAACTTTTTCTTAAAAACTTCACGTGTTGGAGCATTCACAGCTCCTGGAGGCAAATTGTTCCACTGATTAATTGTTCTGCCAGGAAATAATTTATACAACTATGGAAGCAATTAGGAAGTTGCATCATCCCATCCAAATTCAAATTAATCCATAGAATACTTATTGCAAGAGATTGTAGACATTGAAGCCAAATGATGTGCAGGATATTACATTGATGTGACATTGCTTCTTACAGTGTGAAAGAGGATCATCTGTTCCAATCCATTTCTGTTCCAATCCATTTCTGTGTTGTGTCCAAAAACATTTCTACGGTCTTTGCTCTAACATTTGAGCATCCCTGCATAAAAATGGCAGCCTAAATTCCTCTTCAGGTATCTCCCAAATGCTAAGAATTCATTTATTTATCACTCCTAATATGTTTAAGTAAAAAAAAAAAGAATATTTTAACAAAAAAGGAAGAGGAAAAGAGGTGTTGTTTTTTTTTGATAGAAAGGTGGCAGCTGGAGAACAATAAAAGCAACAGCAACAGTATCCACCGCCTTGGCTCAGAAGTGGCCAGTCTGATGTCTCAAGGATGCATTTCCCTGCAATTTCCCAAATGTCTAGGAAACTAATTTTTTGACATGGAAGGAGAAAGGATTTAATTACATGCCCGGAAGCGTTAGGGTTTCAAGTTAAGTTGCAAGTGAGAATGTTGCAAGAACAGGATGTTGATAGAATTATTAGAGTATAAGTGGTGGTTAATATGCAGCAAAAAATAAGAGAAACAGTTCTAGACTTAAGAAAGATAGTCTTCACCTAGTATTCTCCACAGGTGTTCCCAAATTTCCCCATCAACAAGGCAAAAGGCTGCCTCTCATATTTTGCATTAGATGTGGTTGCCCAACATTGAAGTAATTCATCTCCTTTTTAATCCTCAAGTCCAAATTCAGGTCAAATTCAGAGACTTAGATAATGGACATACAGCCTTAGTTTCCAAACCTGCTGCTTTCAGATGTGATAGACCTCAAGCTCCCATAATTCTTCAGTTAGTGTAAAGTCCACCATGTCTAGCTTGTAGACTACAAGGGCGGCCAAATGTGTATTTTTTCCCCCCACCATATCTGTTACATACAAGCAAGTGTGAGTCCACATGGTTCCACATATGTCGGAGGGGAGACAGATAAAAAGTAATGATAGCAGATTCCTCCTTACCTCACTAGAAGTGCTATGTGGCTTAGATGTTCCCTGGCCAAAATATATACAGTATCTTGCACACATGAAATATTGTTATTTTTCCTTGAAAAGAAAAGAAACTACCCTCAAAATCAATTGAAGGCTATTAAGCTTAATTATTAATGGCTGCAGGGCTGAGTAATCATGTTTGCACAGTCTTTCTGTAAACAGGTTGAACACAAAACACTGTGTACTCCAGGCCTGAGTGTCTAACATTGATTCTCCGTATCGACACACCTTTTGGCTGTTATCACTCAGTGCAACAAGTTTAGAGAAGATAGCCAAGATTAGTCTGAGCTCCATTTATCAGGACAAAGAACCTTAATTCAGCTAAATTTAAGGATGTCACCATTTGAACACTATTGGTACTGAGAAATCACCATTAGTTAATTGGAAAAGGCAGCTTTGCTTGGAACAGCTTATAGCCTGCAACAATACCTTTAATGCCATCAAACAACTTCTTATCCAGGACTTTGGGAAGGATTTAATAGGTGGATAAAAATGCCAAGTCCAGTTTAGACAGTTGGATGACTATGCAACCCACCATAAAACCATTCGAAATTTCTGGTTGAAATTGACCTTTGACTTTTGCCGTTTCTGAAATGGCATTTTTGCATTGTAAATTGATTTTTGCCATCCATAAATACAACACTGGGATCACAAAGACAGGTCATATTTCCAAGCCTAAATTACAATCAACAGTAATGCTGCCCAAATTCTGGAAGTTAATGTCACCTAGATGAGATCTAGGAGCATCTTCACATCTGTAATTCTCAGAATTCCAAATCAATACAACCCAGTCTGGCTTTTGGACTAGGCTGCCTTAAAATGTCCTTTTATTTTATTGCCATTTAATTGTTTGCAATTTATGTTTTTATTTTGTCACATTTTCAGTTAGTTTATAAGCTGTCTGTCCTTTGGAGTGTAATTTATGAGATGGCAAATTAATAATGTGGACTTATATGTGAAGCAGAAAATGGATATACTTGAGAACTGTGATGTAAGAAAATAACTTTTCTTAGGATGAAATATGAGTGTCCCTGTCTCATCTCTCATCTTCAAGTTGTGTTAACTTTCCATTAATTGTGTTTTCTTTTCTCCAAACTGTGGCACTTGTAACCGTATTTGCTTGAATTAGAGACAAGTTTGCTCTGCAAATGACATTCACCTTTGCCAGATGGGAACAGCTATTCCCTCCATGTTCTCACAGGGCTTCTTGTTTGCATAGACTTTTGTCAGCAAATATCCCACCCTAAACAAGCGGCTCAGCCCGCCTTGGTTTCCAGAGCTGATAGGAGAGTGGTGAGTGGTGTCAAAGGACACCTTCCACCTTGTCTTTTCCTTTCATTAACAGATGCCCCCTCCAAGACGGCGCCACCACATAGTTTACTTCCTTCATTAATCATTTGGGTAGGGGCCTGCTATAAACATAAGATAGAAAGCAACAGTTTTGATGGATTGCTTTGGAGAAACATCTTGATTTGCAAGCTGACACCTTTTTAGCCTGATTGGTTGCTGGCATTGAGTTTTCACTTACCTGTTCTTAACACATCCACAAAATGAGGATCAATATTCAAGGATAATTTCCAAAAAAAAAAAAAAAACACCTCCTGACATACCATATTATCACTTTCCTTAATCAGACCCATTCAGATACAGTAGGCTTAGGTTTCTGGAAATTGAAGCTCAGCACATTAGGTGACATTAGGATGATGAAAGCTGGGCACTAATTACTTGAATTTGAAGCAGCAAGTAAATCTGGCCTTTAATCATAATGCCAGTTTGGTCTAATGGTTAAGACGCTGGACTAGAAACCAGGAGACCATCAGTTCAAGTCCCACTTTAGCCATGAAAGTCAGTTGGGTGACCTTGAGCCAGTCAATTTCTCTCAGCCCAACCTACCTCACAGGGTTTTGTTGTTGTGGGAAAAATAAGAGGAGGAAGGTGTGTTAGATATTGTTCACCGCATTAAGTTATTTGTAAAAAAAATAAGAAAGATGGGAAATAAATATATAAAATGATAATGTTACTAATTAAAATTTAGTCTGGTTGTTCTTACAGGTTGTCCCAAGGTACATCAGAATAGAATAGTATAATTATTTCAAAAGCACAATAATGATGATCAACTATATAAAGTAAAGCAAAGGTGGAGCCCTGGACTTGCAAAAATTAAAACTTATTATGAAACACCGAAGGGGGAAACCAGCATAAGATGGGTTGAATTAAAGCTAAGGGAAATATAGTTTAGCATCCTTCCTTACTGCTTATCCTGTGATTAACCACTATGGTGTGATTAAGTGTTGGACTACTTCCAGGTAATCCTGATCCTTTATGAAATATATGGTACACACTCAAGCCAATCTTCTTTAAACAAATGTTTTTCGCGGATTGTTGTGCTATTGTAGCTTGTGCTGTCCCAGCCAGTCTATGGGAATTGATTAGTTACTTAGGAATTGTGAGCTGAGCCCTTAACGGAATGCATCATGGGAAATGTAGTTAAAGGTATCCTGGGAAATGTAGTTCATGTCATGTGGCTTCCTGATTGGCCACTAAATTGACCTCCGAGAGGTTGAAGGAGGTTGCCCTTCATTCTTGCTTGCATTCATGGACTGATAACATCTTTTCCTTCTTTATGTGATGGGTTGGGAAAGGAACAATTTTTTACCTTTCTGTCTGTCTCATGCACATAGGTGGATTTGTGGCTGTGCAGATGCAGATAAATAATTCCACAAAACATCCATAACAAAGTATATTTATTTTATTTATTTATTTTTATTTATTTACACATTTACCATATTTATTCGAGTATAACGTGCAAAATTTTATACCGATTTTTAACCGAAAATTAGGGGGTGCGCGTTATAAACGAGGGCTGGGGTGGGGTGGCAATGGCGGCCGGTCCAATGAGGGCGCAGGCGAATTGTGAGTTCGCACTGCGGCGACCATACAATGGATAATAAGACTTCTCACCCCCAGTTTGGGCCGTGCATTGTACGCGACGAGGGGACGTTTTTTTTTTCCGGGCTGCAGCCGCGCACTGTACGCGAGGGCGAAGAAAAAAAAAACATCCCCTCGTCGCGTACAGTGCACGGCCCGAACTTGGGGTGAGAAGTCTTATTATCCGTTGTATGGTCGCCGCAGTGCGAACTCACAATTCGCCTGCGCCCTCAAAATTTTATACCGATTTTTAATTGAAAATTAGGGGGTGCGCGTTATACATGTGTGCGCGTTATACTCGAATAAATACGGTATATACCACCTTTCTCCCGAAGGACTCAGGGCGGTGTACAGCCAACTACACATTATTGGTACATCAGGTATCTTCAAACTCACATCTTGTGACAAAGCTCCTCTATAACCACCAATCCTTTGTACATCAGAATTGCAGGTAAAAAATGGTATCTTTCCCAACCCATCACGTAGCGATAGAAGGAAAAGATGTTATTAGTCCATGAGTGCAAGCAAGAATGAAGGGCAACCTCCTTCAACCCCTTGAGGGTCAATTTAGTGGCCAATCAGGATTACAGATGTGGCCACGTGACATGAACTACATTTCCCAGGATACCTTTAACTACATTTCTCATGATGCATTCTCTTTAGGGGACAGCTCACAATTCCTAAATAACTAACCAATCACATGGCCAATCAGGATTACAGATGTGGCCACATGACATGAACTACATTTCCCAGGATACCTTTAACTACATTCCCCATGATGCATTCCCTTAAGGGGACAGCTCACAATTCCCAAGGCACTAACCAATTCTCATAGACTGGCTGGGACAGCACATAGCTTCTATGCATAGCAAAGAATGCAAGGTTTCAAATCTGCGCTACTATGAAAACTGTGGCATGCATGCACATAAGAAGAGACAATCAAGTTGGGAATTGAACAGTGTCTGCACTGTGAAACTGAGTTATTGTAGAAGACTTTGCTATAAAAATAACAGATTGGAGAACAGCATTGGTGCATGGGATCTGTGGGAAGGAAAGATACCTGATTTCTGTTTCAGCTAATAAACTGATACAGAATAAAGGAGGAGTGAAGGAGTGATTATTTAAACCTATGTAAATTCTTCAAGAAAACTAAACTAATGAAGCAAGAATCGTATCGAACAGCTGAATCCCGCAGAGGAAATTTCTAGCAATATGGCCTTTCTGGTACCTCCTGATTCTTCCAGTTATAAGAAGTGGGCTTTATTCTCATGTTTGAAATGCAGATAAGGGCATTTCATAATTTGCATAATTTGTGACACACCTCTGAACAACTACTGCATTTCAACAAACTGAAGTATGGAACAAAAAGTTTGCTTGATTCTATCTTGGAGTGTTGGGCATGCAAGGGAGAAAAGGAGCTGTCCACTAAAGCAGAAAGCTAGAAGAGACAAGCCAGGAAACAACTGTAGAATAGCAGAACTATCCACATGGGAGCTGAAACAGACATCACTTACTTTAAATGGTAACTTCTGCCTTCGCTTACCTTTAGTAGATGATAATGGGAGAAAGATTTTCCTGGGTCATAAAGGTTAGATCATTATTTATTTGTAAGGTAAAGGTTTATTTATTTATTAACCATTTTATTTTTATCCTGCCTTTATTATTTTTTCAAATAACTCAATGCTGCAAACATATTTGCTCTCCTCTGATTTTTCCTAAAGCAACAATCCTGTGATGTGAGTTGGGCTGAGAGAGACAGTGACTGTCCTAAAATCATCCAGATGGCTTTCATGGCTAAGGCAGAACTAGAACCTCCAGTTTCTAGCCCATTTCCTTAACCATTAGACCAAACTGGCTCTACATGTACCAATGCTATTGGTTCCTTGCATGTGCCAGATCTCAGGGAGAACACTTGGCAATGCCACCACCCTTCCATCATGACTGACTTTTAGAAAAGTCCAAAATAGAACCTTCAAAACATTTACTTAAGATGTGTCATCAATACACCTATTATTACTACTATTTCCAGATAAACTAATATATGAAAGCTTTTAAGGTTTTTGTTATTTATCCATTATCTGTTTTTAATTTTATCCCATCATGAATTCTATACAAAATATAGTGGGAAATAAATCAGTCAATAAATAAGAATACTAATTCTTAGATTGAGATGGTCCAAGAAGAACATAACCTTTACAATAGCTATTTTTTTTAAACTAGGAGACTGTAAGTTCTAGTCCCACTTTAGGCAGAAAGTAGGTGGGTGACTTTAGGCTAGTCACTGTCTCTCAGTCTTAGAAAAAAGGCTATAGAAAACCACTTCTGAAAACCTTGCCAAGACAACTGCAGGGATTTTGTCCAGGAAGCCTCTAAGAATCGGACATGATTGAATGTGGGGGGGATGATTCTAAGAAAGAAGGGAGGGGGATTGATGGGGAGATCCTCTTTTCTTATTGGCCCAACCTCAGCCTCAACATTTGAGAATGAGCTCTTATATACAGATTATAATTCTTACTATTCATCTAAAAGTATACAGTAGATAATCATTCAAAAAACTAGATGTACAAAGTTACTGTATAGAATCTACTTCTACTACCCAGTGTGGGGGAAAATTAACTACAAAAAGGAAAGCACTTTTAAAAACCTCTTCTCCCAGTGTCCCAAATGTGACAATCAAGTCATTCAGACATTAATAAGCAATCAACTTGACTTTTGACAGATGCATGTAACTATTTTAACTTGTATTCTATAGGGCAAATGTAAGCAAGAATTCCATGCTGCTATTGTGGATGGGAGAATTCATTTGTAGATCCATAATTTAAAAATCCCTTTTGAGAATTCTTTAAAGGTGCTTAATTTTGAGCAGGTTATTCCTCTGCTCCAGTATATACATGGTGCATAGAGGCAGATAATTAAACATGTTTGCAAAAGAGCAATAAAGAAAGCAGTTGTGACTTGCATGTCATCAACAGCTTTTCTGATGTCAAAAGTTGCAGAGCGTAGGATGGGAAGGGCAGCCTTTTGACTTCTCCAACATAAGAAATGCCACAGTTTATTTTACACCACAGTTCACACATATTGCAAGTTTTGCAATTCCTTTATTTTTCATATTTTCACAGGATGAAGGAATTTTTTAAAAAGATTGAATCCAATCTAAATTATTTTTAAAACAGGCCTGGAAATCAACAGGACTTCAGTTAATCAAGACCAATTTGTATTCCCCTGAGTTAAATGATTCATTTTTAGATATGACTCAGTCAGGATAGCAATAGCAATAGCTGAGAAACCTCTGTACCAACAAGGGTTATGTTAAAAATTGACCTTAAGGGGTACAGATTTGTATGAAAAAAATTCACTTAATAAAAGCATTTTTATTATGCCTTCTATCTTCAGAAATAATTATAAAGCTTTAGCAAAATTAATTTTACTTAGTTTTTAGGAAAATTTAAAATAATAAATTATTCTGAAATCTTGCCAGGCAGTTGCCAAGAATCAAAACCTGGCTTGGAGTATCAAAAACAAAACAAAATTATAGAAGCACACCTAGCCTATCCAAGTACACCAAGACTGAAATATCTAAAACCGTGGATCTTATCAACCTTTGCTTAACCACTTACTTTCAGTTTGACAGACAAATATATCAATAAACCAAAGGAACACTCATGGAATCCCTGCCTTCAGAACTAATAGCAAAGATTGTAATGCAATGTTTGGAATCTATAGCACTCCCAATCATGAAGCCCAAAATATGGATGAGGTATATAGAAGATACCTCTGTCATAATAAAAAAGGACCATACACAAGTCATCAACATCTTCAAAAGAGTAAAATTCACTAGGGAAGAAGAAAACAACAACATGTCACCTTTCCTAGATGTCCTCAGCAGCAGAGCAAATTAGAAACAAAAAGTCTATTGTATAATTACCCACACCAATGTTCTATTACCAAAATAACAACCCAACTTCTCACCAGAGAAGCTATGTAAGAATACTGTCTAGATGAGCACAAACAGACTGCAGCAGCCCTGAACATCAGAAAAAGGAAACAGATCATCTATATAACAATCAGTGGTGGTATTCAATTTTTTTTACTACCAGTTCTGTGGGCATGGCTTGGTGGGCATGGCAGGGGAAGGATACTGTAAAATCTCCAATCAAAGGTAATATTTGCCGGTTCTCTGAACTATTCAAAATTTCCGCTACCGGTTCTCCAGAACTGGTCAGAACCTGCTGAATACCACCTCTGATAACAATATATCATCTATATCTTCTAAAAAAATGGGCATCCATGCATAAATAGTGCCTGACCACTGAACCCAATATAGCACAACCAACACAAGCTGTGAAACGTATAATATTGCAATACATGAAAAACTTCTTAGAAACAAACTATTACAACAACAAACCAACTAAAGCATAGTACACAAACCAACTAAAGCCATCCAAAACATCCTAAGTAAACCAGTCCCAGAAGAAAAATAGACATCACCTACAACAGGGGTGTCAAACTCATGTCAGTCACGGTGGCATCACGTGACTATCAGTACTTTTCCCCCCCTTCGCTAAATCAGGCATGGGTGTGGCCAGTGCATGATGCATCCAGCCCACAGGCTGGGAGTTTGACAGCCCTGACCTACAATATATAGTGCAACAACTGTAATGTTTGTAATAGCCACAATTTACGACAAAGAGCTAGAAGTCTAGCAGAGCGCAATACCGACTAGCAGTCAGAAGACATGATGAAAACTTCTTAATATCACAATTGATGGTCAGGTTTAACCATAGTTTCAACTGGAAAACTGCGACACCCTGGTCCTAGACCAAGAGAAGTCCAATGTTAGAATCCTGATACTCTGACAAATCGACCATCAACAGGCACCTAAGGATAAGCAATATCTACATACCATTCAAAAGACACAATCAAAAAGCTAAAATGGAAATAAAAAGACTAAAACACTTCAGCACCAGCAATCAATACCCAGGCAAGCAGAGATTAACACTTAGATTAACATTAGATCAACAAACAAAAAGCAAACAATACCCCAATTAAGGAATAATTCAGACAAATAAGCTAAAATAAATAATAGCCTAACCAAGGAATCACCAAGACCATACTGCCAGAGTGACAGGGAAAGCAACTAGTATATTAAATTAGTACCTTTTAATACTAATGAAGTTACCTAGTTTAATAATGAAACATTTGTAAGGAAACAACTAAGCTGAGAGGGCACCAAGCACCCTGAAGAAGAGTTTATAAATTTAAGTATTATCTGCTTAATACTTGTGTTTTAGTGCTTTTAATGTATAATATGCACTTACCATTTTCAACCTATCATAAAACACAATTAAATACTGTGCTTGTATGTACTCTAGAGCTTGAGAATGTGTTCAGAGGTTTGGCCAGAAAATCATAAAATGTATGGCCTATAGTTGTGATTCCCAATTACTGATAATCCAATGATGGAATGTAGAATATATTACTTACTCATCTACAAAGATGACCTCAAATGGCTCTTTTTCTGTGTATATCTATAAATGCAAATGTGTATATGTGTTCCATTTATGCTGCACATAGACACACTTATGGAAGCTGTTGTCCCAATAATTTAAAAATCATGGAAACATGGTTTGCTTTAAAGTTAAGCCTTCTTTAGAAAACACAGATTTCCTTTCCATTTTTTCAAGTTTGGGAGAATGGTACAGGTGATACCAATCCTGGGAAAATTGGGCCATTATAAACCACTGTGTAATAGTAGCGTCTATCTTTGCTTCCCTTTTAACAAGATTAGTCTTGCTTTTCTCCTTCTCTTTATTGGGCTGTCTAGTGGTCACCTCTTGTGCTAATGTGATTAGCGGGGCATGGGGACCATATTGGGAGATACTGTCACAAAGATCTCCTCTTACTTGAGTGCACCTCTTTCCTGAATGCAACATCTTGTGTTGGTCATCACAGGGGGCATTGTTAACCTGAGGATTCAAACAGAAAGGAGCATTTACAACTCCGTCCCTCCAATAAAATCTAATTGAGGGAGACATTTAGGAAAGGAACTAGACAGAAGACAGATGCACTTCCTATCTCAAAGGCTGATGGAGTGCTTGCCTGTGCTGTATATGGAAATGCTCTTTAAGATGTTTGCCAAATGCTGTTATTGACATTGTTTTAAAAAGTGGCAGTCAAATACAGATCAATCAGTGCTTATCATTAAAACCATCTTTACTATGTTTTTAAGCATAGCTTCATATGAACAAAGCCTACTGATTTAGAGAACCTTACTTATTAGTAAAAGTGTAATAGAAACATCTTACTTGGTTGTGGCCTACCGTATTTACCTGAGTAAACGTGGAAACATTTAAGCTCATTTAAATTATTTGTGAAAATTAATAGGAAGGACCTCCATTCTAAACTTCCATAAAAAGATTAAAAACCCACCATTTTCTTTCAATAAAATGATCCCTTAAAAAAAAAGAGGTCACCTTATTTTTATTCTTTAGCACTAATGGTTACCATAATTAATGTCTTTTTCAATGAACATAACGAGTGCTCTCCACATGATAAATTTTTAGATGAACTGAGGGGAAAGCTGCAAATAAAATCAAGGCACACATAAAAGTCAAAATAAGAATCTCTGTATAACTCCATAATCAGTTTTACAAATCCGATGATGTTCTAAAACATGGCTCCTCACAAATGGATGTTCATGATTTTAATATAGGACTTGGCATTATGGCATTATGAAACTTCTATTGGATTTAGTTCAGGAATTTTTTAAAAAGAATAATGGGTAGGAAAATGTATATGCATTTTTGCTTCAGTTTCTCTTGATATACAACAATTCTGTCTTCAGGATTTGCCAAATATGCATGTACATATGATATGGTACATTGTATCATCAAATAAGTTGTTTTTGGTAATAAGTGTATCTTAATGATTATTTTAATGCGATACAAATTTCTGTCGGGAATTTTTTCAACTGGGAATCCGAAGTACAAAATTTTATGCTGTAGCTATAAAACTAGTTCTTCCTTTCAAAGGCGATATAAAAATAAACATGTTTTCTTTTTAAAAGGTTAGTTCTTTTCTTTCTCTTGATATATGTTCTTTTGGCTTTCTTTTTTTAATCTTGAAAAGTTTCATTACAGCTCCATGTCTATGTGATTTAAGAGTAAAAAATACCCAATAAAATGAAATCTCACTTCCAGTTACTACTAGATTTCCAAAGAAAAAATATTTATGTTTGTTTGTTTTCTTACTTTGTCATAGACAATTAGTTATGACTAGGTAGGGATTACAAATAAGTTGAATTATATTACATAATGAACTTCAGAAACAGAGATCTAAAATATTGGCGCAGAATTGATGACTGATATTGGTTCTACTGCTAAGTATTTTGCATTTAATTAAAAAAAGGGCTGTTGACAGATGGAACGTTTATTAGACATTCAACACTCATAATTGCTTTGATCATGGGAATTAAACATTTCCCAGTGTATCATTCTAATTGCTAGAATGATGTGTCATTGTTCTTTTTACAGTGTACTGTGATAGGTATGGGAAAATTGCCTTGATAAGCGTAGTGGTACAAAACAGGTATTAAAAACTAGTAGTATATCCTACCAAACTGCCCTTCGTGTTTTTAAGAGGTCCCATAGTCAGCTTCCTCATAGTGCTGACACAGAATCATTTGATCAGGAATTTTATAGTTCTGTCTGCTCAGATAGCTTTTCTAGTTCCCATGAGATGTTGCCAGCCTCGCTCTTAGGTAAAGAATGCGTCATTCATTTTATGTGCAAAGCAGACAAAGCACCTGCTTATTTCATGTATTGATTATTTTCTTGGGGAAAGAAAACATCAAGATTGAAGGATGGTGTTTTCTCTTTAGACAGGAAGAGATAGAACTAAAGAACAGGCAGTCCCTTGTGACATGGGAACAAAGCAGTAGCTTTTGCTTCTTCCACTATGTTAAGACAATGCAGAAAACCTGCAGTTTGCATTGTATTTCCATTAAATCTTCCAAAAAGCATGAGCTAACAATATTTTAAGGCCCTGAAAACCTCATCATACAGCCTGGTATGGCTGAGCCTGTATCATGATTGTGCCGATTAGTTGATTTTTCTTGACTGCTAGGTCATTTGTAATGTTGTTGTGTGATTTTATCTTATTTTTAAATAGTCCTGAATAAAGTATTAGCAGCCATATATATTGAACAAATAGAAACACATAAGCATGATGGTTCAAATCCCTAATTAGAGATGTGTCAGCAATATTTCCAGCAAAGCATCTGAGATGCTGCCTTAGTTTTCCACGATACCTGGTACAATGCTATATCAGTAGCATTGTGAGAAATATAAATGACATATAGATGTAACTACTTATGCAAAACAACTTTGTGTGTAGTGTGCCAGTATTTATTGGCTATGTGGTGGCTCAGTGACTAAGACGCTGAGCTTGTTGATCAGAAAGATCGGCTCGAATCCCCAGCACCGCATAACCGAGTGAGCTCCCATTACTTGTCCCAGCTTCTGCCAATCTAGCAGTTCAAAAGCATGTAAAAATGAAAGTAGAAAAATAGGGATAACTTTGGTGGGAAGGTAACAGCGTTTCATGTGCCTTCGGCATTTAGCCATGCTGGTCACATGACCATTGAGACATCTTTAGATAGTGCAGGCTCTTCGGCTTTGTAATGGAGATGAGCACTGCCTCCTAGAACCTGAAACGACTAGCATGTATGTGCGAGGGGAATCTTTACCTTTACAAACATGGCTATTAAGAGCGGCATAACCAGAAATTTAAGCCCCAATTTTTGTTATTTTTTCCCAAAATAAAATTTAAAAATCCCTCCCATCACTGTCTGTTAACAGTTTTATTAACGTGACATAAATTATAATTATAGCCTCTTTGAACACACTACAAGCAATCCAACTATCCTTTCTGGGGTGAAAATAGTTTTCTGTCATCATATACACTATTTTTCTAAATATTTTGAGAACAAATACAGGTTCTCACTACTACTTCTCCAAAATACTCTTAGAGATCTTAAACTAAAGTTATCTTATCAGCTCTCTTCAGTTCCTTAATTTCAACAACTTTAAGATGTGTGGACTTCAATTCCCATAATTGGACAAAGCAGTTAAAAAACGTTGCTTCTTCTATTTTCTTAAAAATTTACAATGCCTATATAGGAATATGTAAAATGCAGATAGGTTCCCAATCAGATGATAACATTAGGATCTGTCCTTTAGTTAATAAATGAATTTCAAAGGAAAATTTTGCATGGAATAGTAGAATTTTAATCTTCAGGACTGCTGGTGGACTGGAAATAGAATGGAACATCCACGTTATATTAAACTTTTAAAGTATCTCTTAAAACCGTAGGTTTTTATATCTTGTTCAGGACAACTCTCAAAGCATTTTAAGCACAATCTAAGCTGTTAGAAATCGAACTGCAATTTTTAATTTTTAGGTTCGTGTGATCTGCTGTCGTCGGGGCGGGGGTAGGTGAGTGGGAGTTGCGGGGTGATTTATTCCCCCCCCCCCCGATTTTGTTCTATTATACTTTATTAATTTGTTTGATTCTTTTTGTTATTTTTATTGGGGATTTTTTTGTTTTTTAAATATGCTTTTACATTCTGTAAGCCGCCTCGAGTCGCCATGAGCGAATATAATATATATAAAATCAATAAATAATTAATATTTGAAAGCAAGAAAGCTTCGTAAGACTGGTGGTAATTATTTTATAAGGGACAATGAAGAGTCACATGAGTTCCTCAATTGATCGTTTTAGTTTTAAAAATTCCACAGGGCGGGGGGGGGGAAAGCGAACATTCCACGAAACGGCCCAACTTGAGCCAAACGCGCATCCCCCTACACTTTAAAAGAAACAGAACCGCAAGCAGCGCGCCTGCGCCAGAATCATTTTCCCTCTCCTCACGCAGCCTCTGTAAGCATTCTGCGCCGATGTGTGGGGGCATTTTCTGAGGGCGGAGGTTCGTAACTGTTAAGCTTCAGAGCATGAATAAAGGAGAGGCGGAGTTACGGCACAGTCACATGATTTATGGTCCAAACATGGCCGGAGAGGATTTCGTTGTCGGGGAGGCGGCCGCCGCCGATTCTACTACCACCACCACCTCCTCCACCACGACTCAATCTCCGAAGCACAAATATTCTGATCTTGGAGAGAGCCGTTACCGTTCTCCGCCTCAGATATTTATCTGCTCATTCCCATTTTGCGATGCCACCTTCAACCGGAACTGGAAACTGGACGCTCACCTGTGTCGGCACACGGGAGAGGTATAGGAGGATGAAGTGGCAGGCCTACAGAGGGTACCTGGCGCGTCAGGAACTAGAGCGGTGATTGGGTTAGTGGTCGGAAAACATTTCCCAGAACGACCAACCGTTAGTCTCGAGGGCTGGGCGGAAATAGAGCTTTGCGGAAGGATGGGCGGCAGTTTCCATTGGGCGGTGGGCGGATGATCAATCATAAAGAAGTAGCTTCTGATAGGGCGGCGGAAAAGCGCATGCGCAGCGGTTACTATGGCAATTGAGGCACTGGTTCGTCCCTCGGGCGTCTGTTTCTCTGGGTTACGTGTTCCGCAAATACGAATCCGTGGATTGGAGCTCGAGTCTGGATGACCATCGCCTGACTAGGCTAGGCTAGGCTGAAAAATCTGGGAGCTAGTCAGAAATAGAGACTGTTGGGCACGAGGCCAAAGAAATGAAACTTGGATTTAAACATAAATTGCTGCTGTTTGTTTTTTTTATTAAACCCCTTGGGCTCCCTTAACAGAAGTGGGGGGCTCCACATTTCCAAGTACTTAACCTGATGTATTAGTTTTAATATCATATATTAGTATTATGATTTTAGCTAATAGATAATAAATGTGAGATAAAAATATAATGAAAATTTTTTACTGTAGAATGGCGATGGACTACATGCAACTCATTTAATTATTTACACTGAGCTGACAGTTCTAACTGCTGCTTCTTGGTCCCCAGAATCACTTGAGGAAGCAAATTATCCTACTACCCTTTTCTCCTCAGTGCAAAGTTGTGTATTTTCCACCAGGCAAAGGCTAGCAGAGAAGATAAAATACTAGTACTCATTGTTCTCTTCTGGAGCATTCTGGGTTTAAGCTGGACACCAAGACAAAGTGGTCCTCTCATCAGCATCCAGTAGGAAACAAAATAGCCTGACTCAGGATTTTAATCAGTCAAATATCCTTAATATGTGGTACCCTGTTATACTTTTAAAAACAGATCTTTTTTCACTTGATGGCTGAAAATAAATGATAGGGGTGTTTGAGTAACTGGAAAGTTTTGCTGCTTGTTCATTGTGGATCAGGTCAGCCTTTAACTTGGTGGCTATAGACAGTAATAGATGGTTAAGAAGGTAGTCGAGTGGATTGGCAACGTGAGAAGTATCTAGTGCAACTCTGGGGAAACAATAGTTGCTCATCACCAACAAAAAGGAAGTAGAGAAAAATGGGATATGAATGGAAGCTGAGAAATCAAGAAGTAGACATTTAAAAAGAGAATTGAAACATTTTTAAAAATCTTTTTTTTTAATTTACCAGCGACCCTTTGTTTGCATTTTTGAAGGCTGTGGAAAAGGCTTCACTAGAGGTTCCCATCTTAAGCGTCATTTTCTTACACATACTGGAGAAAAACAATTTGTGTAAGTATATCATTTGGGCAATAAAAGCTCTAACCAATTCTGACACCAGTTTGTATAGCTTACAACATAACTAGATTGCAATGTTTCTTTGTTTGGTTATATTGTAAGTTTTTATTGACTGAACTTATATTGGTACGTATAGCAGAAAGGAGACAAATCTACTACTGCTGACAACATAAATTATTTTTTTATTTATGTAGATGTTAATAACTCCTTTATATATTTAGATAGATGTTTAACCTATATTGGCTGAAATCAGTGCATTTGTATTGAGTTATTTAAAATCGGGCATTTGTTCTAATTATATCTACTAAATGTATTCATTTTTATTATACTTTATTATTTCTATAGATGCACAGTAGATGATTGCAATAAAACATTTACAACAAAATCAAACTTGAACAAGCATGTTCTACGGAGGCATCTTCAGAGGAAATACGTAGTAAGTGTCTCTATTTCTTTGCTACTTCATTCCAAATATTAGGAAATAGTTCTTGAAATTTATATAATTTAGTGAAGTCTTCTCAATTTTGGTATTCTTAATGTGAACATATTAGACTTTTTGCCATAATTCTCAACCAAATTGGGTAAGGCCCGGTTGATGGTGTATTGAAGTCTTCAACAACTGTTGGAAGTCTCCAGTATCTGGAAAGCACAATGCTGTAATACTATAGGCCAGTGATGGCTAACCTTTTCGTCCTTGTGCACACATGCAAGCCTCTAGCCATTATGCACTGCGCACGCGACTCCCCCTGTGCATGCACATGGAAACACCCCCCCCACGCACGCCACATATTAACCATGGTTGAAGTTACACACCCTAAGCCTTAATCAGTTGGTTTAGAACACAGGTGTCAAACTCAATCATGTGACAGGCCAGATCTTAATCTAGTGTGACTTTTTTTTGCCTTTGCAGAGCATGGCCTGGGCGTGACATATCCAGCCCGCGGGCCGCCAGTTTGACAGGTCTGGCTTAGAATATTTTGTGAACTTAGATCTTGCATACTTACCGTATTTTCCGGCGTATAAGACGACTTTTGAAACGAAAAAAATCGGGGGTCGTCTTATACGCCCGGTCGTCTTATACGCCGGAAAATATGGGTACATCAGGAGTGAAGCTTGAGCTCTTCGAGGGGCTGGTTAACAAGCAGGAGCGAAACCAAAACGGAGCCACTTCCCCACCACACCGGCGGCGTCGCCGGGAGACGCTCCTCCCCTTCCTGAACAGAACAAGATGGCGGCCGCTCTGCCGGCCCATCATGCTCTGCGGGAGGCCGGGTCGTCTTCCGTGTGTGGGGAGAGAGACCGAGAGAGCCGCCCTGGGGCCGGAGGAGGAAGGTTGTACGGTCGGCTGATGCGAGCGCGAAGGAAGGAGAAGCATCTTAGTTTACAAATCCTTGCAGCTTAATTTTGAATACCCGTATTTTCTGGTGTATAAGATGACTTTGAAAAAAGTCAACCAAAAATCGGGGGTCGTCTTATACGCCTGGTCGTCTTATATGCCGGAAAATATGGTAGGTTGTAGATCAGCAAACCTATCCATGGCTTCCTCTTTTCCTTTGCAGTAACAGAAGATGGTGTACATCCCTGTAGATCATAATTTGTTAGATATAAGAGGCAAGGGCTATTTTTCTTGCCTTAGTGGACAGGTTACATTCTGAAAGAGGTTTGTGTGTGCAGATTAATTTCAGCATTGATGCATTCTCTAAATTACATTGGATTAATTACTGATGATTTGGGGTCCTTTTTACTAATTTGTACAATGACATACCCGTAGTAAGCCTTTTGATAGAAGATAAAGTATATCATAGATTGTGAGTTTATTGTGGATTTTCTCTGACTGTAAATTGATTTTCCAAATAGTGTGACTTTGAAAAATGTGGGCAATCTTTCAGAAAGCACCAGCAATTAAAAATACATCAGTCTCAACACACTGGTGAACCATATTTCAAGTAAGTGAAACATTTTGACACTTTGCCTATTTAGTTAAAGCCTGAGAATGAATTTTATTAATAACTTTAAGGATACTTGCAAGTAGGAATTAGAAGTTTTTACCATAAGGAAGATGTTATTAGAGGTCTCCAAATAGGGCTGGCATAGCTTAAATTCATATGTGACAGGAAATATTAAAAAGTTCACTGTTCATTCCTCCCTCTGATCTGGTGAACATTATACTTCTAATATTTTAGTGTGAAAATTGGTACCTCATGTAAAAACTACACATGTTCTAAAGTACTTTTTCGGAGTACTTTGTTACTTGTTCAGTTACAAGGTACCAATTTTCACACTTTTTATTTTCTATCCCCTCTTCTTCGATTGTTTAAATTGACCTGAGTTTTCCAATCACAGTATTTGACTACGCACCTCAGAAATTTCCAGTTTTAAATTTGGCTTGTGTTTATTATGTAATAGACAATGACTGCTAAATTTATTTAATGTAGTTATACATCAAAATATATAAAACTAAACATAATCTGTGAATGTAATGGGCTATATATGTAGCATTCCATCACTGTTACATTTTTGCCTTCCTGGTCCGAATGGAGAGATTTTTCTCTTAATGTTTTTATTGAAAGGTGATTTTACAGAATGAAGAACTGAAGAAAAAAAAGTTTATTTTCAGTTGCAAGAGTTTTTACTTCACATTTCATTAGCAGTGAGCTTTATTTTCATTTTGAGTGACTGTTTGTTGTCCCACAGATGTGCCCATGAAGAATGTGGAAAGCGCTTTTCTTCACCTAACCATTTAAAACGTCATGAGAAAATCCATCAAGGTAATTATTTCTTTTGTTTCAATGCTAAAAGTGTAAGAATTGGGGTCATGTAGTTATTTTAACCACAATTACTTGAATAAGCTACACTAAAGGAATTCACACAATCGTAAGAAATAAATGGAATATATTATATAAATTATTAGACAGTTGAGGTGCAATGCAAATAGGAAGTATAATCATGAAAGCCAGCTTGTCACTTTGGGCCACTCATCTTCTCAGCCCAAACCAGCTCTAGAGTGGTGGTTGTGGGAAAGTAGGAAGACTTGTTTGATATGTTCACTGCCTTGAATTATTTGTAAAAATAATAATGGTGGGGTACAAATAAAAATATACATTTTTTTTAAAGCCAGTTAATGCCAATTTTACAGGTTATGCATGCAAAAAAGAGAGCTGTTTGTTTGTTGGAAAAACCTGGTCAGAATACCTGAAACACATGAGACTCAGTCATGTGGGTAAGTATTAAAGTTGCCGTAGAGTTATTTTGATAATTGAGCCAGCATACATTAATTGATAAACACATCTTATAAGTTACGCAGTAACTGTTATTTAAAAAGATATGTTACAGCTCCATTGACCAGTTTTTCAGTTATAGGTAGAGCTGGACCTATGACCAAAATTTATGTTTGCTAAGCAAGATAGTTAAGTGAGTTTTGCCTCATTTTACAACCTTACTTGCCAGTTGTGAAATGAACCACTAATGATGTTAAATTAGTAATATGGTTTTTAAGAGAATCTGGCTTCCCCATTGACTTTGCTTGTCAGAAGGTCGCAAAAGGTGATCACATGACCCTGGGACACTGCAACCATTGTAAATACATGCCAGTTGACAAGCATCTAAATTTTGATCACACGACCATGAAGGTGCTGCAATGTCTGTAAGTGTGAAAAACTGTCATAAATCACTTTTTTCAATGCCACTGTAATTTCAAATGGCCATTAAATGAATGGCTATAAGTCCACAACTACCTGTACTCTATTTCTACCTTCGAGAATAAAAAAAACATTTTCATAAACAATACAGCAACCTTTGATTCACAGATTCTTCTCATGCATATTAAGTGAGGTGAATATATAGATATAATACAGTACATGTGCAAGTATAAGAAATGCTCATAGGATCACACGGAAGGTTTGCTGAGTCCACTGTCCTGTTTTCCAGCTGTGACTGACTGGATATGTTTGAAAAGTCCTCAAGAAGCATGTGATGTAATCACACTCATCCGTTTCTATGGTTTGGTATTCAGAAATGTGCCTGATCCTCAAGTAATAGATAAACATAGTAGCTATAGTCTGATTCAGATGCTCTATAAATGTTTTGATTTGCTCTTAAATTTGAAGTATTGTCTTGTCATTTGTCGATGTAATATCTGTTCTTTAGAATTGGGCAACTAATAAATTCAAATAAAATAACCACATAAACCAGGTATGTCCAGCCTTTTGGCTTGCCACTTGGACCGCACATAAGATACATAATATAGTTAATGTATATGATAATGTAATAATGTATATTAAAAGTTTACAATCTTGTGGGGCTGCATTACCAGCTGTCCAGTGGCCTCTTTGGCCACTGATTGGACACACCTAACTTAAACAGAACACTCTTCTGAAATTGCACTGCAGCTGTGCAGTCCAGGGAAAAAAACGATTGCTTAACATACTTCAAAATATCTTTCCTTTTTGAAACTGAATGCTGCACAACTATTATTTAATATGGTGGTCAAGGTAATATAATGATAGTAATATTGTTCTTTGTAAAGGTACTTGAAGAATTATGTTTAATAGAAGCTCTGCTTCTACCTCTTGTTTTCCTTTTCCATTAGAACCAGTTACCTGTGAAGTGTGTTCCAAAACATTGGTTCGCAAAGATTATCTGAAATGTCATATGAAAACTCATGCTGTTGACAGAGAAGTTTTCAAATGTCCAAAGGAGGGCTGCAAAAGAACATACACAACAGTGTTCAACCTTCAAAGTCATATTCACTCATTTCATGAGGCAAAAAAACCTTTTGTGTGTGACCACCCTGGCTGCGGGAAGAATTTTGCGATGAAAGTAGGCATTTTAAATACTATTATTTGATAAATATTGTTCATCTTCTATTTCAGGTCATAAAAAATAATTTTTATTCTTTACAGCAAAGCCTCATAAGGCACATGGTACAACATGATCCTGATAAGAAAAAGTCGGACACAAAAGTAAGTCACATTCTTGAATTTTCTCCTAGTAGGAGCTTGAAAAAAATAGAACAAATATATAATTGTGAACATGAAACACTGCATTCCAGAAGTTCTCCTGAACTTCTCTGAATAAGTCATGGTTTGGTCAGATAAAAAATCCAGAATATTTTTGTACTTCTGGATTCAGCTAAAACAAAATACAGATTTTCTCAGAACAAAGTTCTCAGAACAAAGCTTAGAGATCCTGAAGTGATTTTATGTGGTAAATAGGGGAAGGCCAATCTGTCTGAAATTATCTGCTCTGATGCAAATATTTTGCAATTGTATAATAACTAATAAGATTCTCTAGGGAATGGGATATACAGGTAGAATATTCATGGTAGTCATGCAGGGATGGAATTCAAATTTTTTAACAACCAGTTATGTGGGCGTGGCTTAGTTGGTGGGCGTGGCTTGGTGGTCATGTTATTGGCTGGGTGTGGCCAACTCAATATCACTCACATCAGGCACACATCTCCTTGCTTGGCATCTCATGACTGGGGATGTGGCAACAGTCGTAAGTGTGAAAAATGGTCATAAGTCACTTTTTTCAGTGCCATTGTAACTTTGAATAGTCACTCCACACAAGTACCAGCAAAGGAGGGGGGAAAAAACTCCAGAGAAGTTCCAGAGACAGGAAGTCTAGTCCTGCCAAGAATGTAATTAGGGTTAACGGAGAGGCAGTTTCTGTAAGCAACGCCAGAATGTTTCCTTCCTGCCTTCCTTGCAGGATTAGGCCAGTAATTTCTTCTAACAACCGATTCTCTGAAACTGCTTAGAATGTTCTAGAGAATAGGTGCGAACTGGTAGAATCCCACCCCTGTAGTCATGTCCTTTAAAATTGCTACTGACAACTGAATTTAGTGAATGCTAAAACCTCAGCTAGGAGATGTATGTTGGGTGATTCCAATGTTTTGCCACTCTGCATGTGCAAAAATAAGTGGAAGAGCGCCATGCATTGATTTTGCATTACAAAAGTATTTTTCCAAACAAGTGAATTTACATATGCAGAATCTGCAAATAAAGAGAATTGCCTGTGTATAAACCTTCAGTAGAGTTCATGCAAGTGGTTCGGTTTAATCATGATGCAAATCATCAAGAAAAAAGTCTGATCTCATTTAAGCTTTCATGAAGATTTTTATAAAGCTTATGCAGTCTTGCCCTTTCAATTTTTGATAATTAGAAGATTATTGTCTGCTATTGGCAAGGGGGTTTATGTAGCAGGGGAGGTTAAGGGGCAAAATGGGAGATTTAAGCATTGCAGAGGCTTAAAGTATTTGACCTGCTTTCCAGTAGGGAAAATAGGGCTGAGTTTGCAAGATTTTCAGAGTTTTTAAGAATACATTAGATACCTAAATCCTGTTAAGATTTAAGGATCCCACCTTGTTTTCACCTATGCCAAGAAAAACACTGAAACCCTCCCTAGGCAGTCAGGAAGCAATAAATAGTGTCTTGGATGGATGAAATGGGGGGGAAGAGACGTAATTTGATATAGCAATAACATTTAGACTTATAACCTGCTCCACAGTGTTTTATAGCACTTCCTGAGTGGTTTATAGAATCAGCATATTGCCCTCAACAATCTAGGTCCTCATTTTAGCGACTTCAGAAGGATGGAAGGCTGAGTTTGTTGTTAAAATGCTTACAGGCCTCAACCTTCTCAGATTTTCAGAATAGTGCCACTCTGCTATCAATATAGCCACATTGGGAGTTTTCCCACCAGTTATTCCAGGATAGCCTAAGGGCATTAAATGCAGGGTCTTTGGGAGTTTTCCCACCAGTTATTCCAGGATAGCCTAAGGGCATTAAATGCAGGGTCTTTTGTACCCGCCCCCCTCTCAATCTCTACCTGAGATTAAGTAGAGAAAGATAAATCTTGCTCCACTTTGGTGCTTCTTCCTGCTTTGGCACTTCTTCCTGTTTTAGTTAGCCTTTCCTTCTCCCTCCTTCCAAATTGATCTAAGGTTCCCTTAACGCTGCTGTGATATTCCAAAACCCAGTTGGCCAGACTGCTAATAACAGTTTTATTGTTAACTGTTCTCAGTTTTTAATGACAAAAAAAGGGATATTCTATTACAGTTTTTTTCTTTTGGATTTTGCTTCCTAAGAAACCACAACAAAAGCGGAGTCTGGCCTCTCACCTCAGTGGATATATTCCTCCAAAAGTACAGAAAAGAAACTTATCTTCAGTGGAAGAATCTCTGCCTGCAGCAAGCAGCAAACAGCAAGTTGCTGACGGTTGAAATGCCATTCCTTGACAAGAGTTTTAGATGTGCCTAACAGTTATCATGAGATGCTCACAAAAAGTGGCTTTGAGAGGGTGGTCATTGCCAAGTTTATAGAGCTGGTACAGAAGGCTGAAGCAAAATGACTTCTGTTCTTTTTCCATTCCATTTTTAGGAGAAAAAAACAATCACTGCTTGGTTACATCCGAGTCTGTAATGTTGCTTCCATTCTCCTTCTGAATATCTTTAGTTTTCTCCACAAGATTTAATTTCTGGATCTCTTTCTTTGATAAATGTCTCAATATACAGGTACTCCTTCCTTCTGCAGCAATGGAGGGCTTGGAGTGATATGTGGCTTTCTCACACATTGTATCCAAAATCTTATCAAAAAATGTTAACTGAAATTAAGATGAATTGGCTTAATGAATAGTTTGAATATTTTTTGCATCAGTTAAGGAATGTTGTTAAATACAACCAGTCATTTTATTTTATACAAATAAAATAACCTAACAGATCCTAAAACTGACAAACTAAAATTCAAACAGTATAAACACTGGCTTGCAGATCTTCATGAGCATGAATGAAAGTTATATTCCTACCTTTCTGAAAATTTACAGCTGTCACTGCTCCCAACTTCACTCTCTATGAAACTCATTGCATCTTCCAGTTCCTAAGTCAAGAACCCAGGAGTATTGATTTCAAGCTAATATATATTCTCTCTGGTTTTAATGAAGCTTCCTTCAAGTAATGGTGTAATTTCAATTGCATAGCAATAAGCGGGACAAGATATTATTTCACTGACAAGTGTAACAGTAGGCAGTACAAACACAGCAAGTCAGCGTTTACTGTCTTGACCCAGATTGAAACCATTTCCTGGCAATCTTTCTCTTCAGACTGAGAACCTAAAGCCCCCTTTGGTGATGCAGAATTACAAGCAGCCCAGCCTCCATTGCAATAGTGAAATATGCTGGGAAGTGGAACACTAAATTGGTCTTTTCCATTTGACATGAAACAGTTATTTTAGAAACCAACTTACAATACTATGATCTCTGCCAAGATCATACCTCAAAATGTTCCAATAAACTTACCATCTTTTCTGGTCCATCCGAAATAGTTTTTTGGCGCAGTATAATTTTCACATGGTACTTCTTGTCAATCCATTCCTGAATTTGTTTTACTTTTGTATTGAAATCGTGTTGCTCTGTAACTGTGGTCATTTTAATAATCTTTTGTTGAACAAGCCCTGTTAAAATAAGGTCATGAGTCAAGCCAATTCCTTTCAGTTTATTAAAAGGATAGAATTCACATAAATTAAAAAGTAAAAACAAGCACACCCACCCACACCAATCTTGTCCCATTTGAGAGGAAATCAAATAAAATGAAATATGGCCTTACCGACAAAACTCTGCCTACCCCTGACTTAATGTTTTATGTGAGCCAGGCTACCATAGCTTATAAGCCATAGCTTATAATAAACTGGGACTTAGCATAACATCTGAATTGCCAGTATCTTTCACAGAAGCCATGCATACCTGGTTTGAGGCTGGTTTTCTCGTCTCTAATTTTGAGGCGCTCTTCATAAATTTGTTTTCCTGTCATTAGTCCATACTTGGGTGGATCTGTTTTTTCAGACAACAGGACAAGATTCATCCCTCTTTCGTCCATAATACGAAGTACATTTACCCTATGTATTTCTCCCATGTCTTCACCATTCTCATCAATTAGTTGTATCCTGTTGTATGGGATTCTCCTCCCAACATTTTCAAATGTTTCTTTGGCATTTTTCTTTGTTTTCTCTTCAATAACTTTTGTACATAATGCTCGATTGCTAGAGTCTTTCTTATCATGCGTTGTTTTTAGCCAAATCTGAGCTATTGCTGTGTTTTTCTCTGGCTGCATCCTGAAGCTGGCAATATACCGGGTTATGGAATTCACTTCTTTCCTTCCAGCCAGATCCAGTAATTTCTTCAGGTAAAATGACATCATTCTAGGATGGGAGCAGAAAAATAAACATATAACCATGGAATCAAAATTTATTATTTGTAAGTTCATTTTTAAGTTCATTGTCAACTTATCTTTTTAATTTAAAAAATTCATCATGTAAAGTTATATTGTTTGAAATTTAATTTTAAAAGTTTCAAACTTTTAAACATGTTTTTAAGACACCTTGACAAAGAAAATATTAAACTGTTAAATGCTGAAAAACTATCTGTGATTAGTTCATTTTTATTGATTAGACAAAACTGCAGATATTTTTTTAAAAGTTGTATGAATGTGCTATTTTGTTTAATAAAGTGAACTCATACCCAAAATATTAATGCAACACAGAGATATAAGAAATAATATGTGTATAAAACACTTACAACTCATATGACAATAAAGTTATCTATATACTGACATTTTAAATTTAAACATGCTATGGTTGCTTAATACTGGATTATTCAATAAATGGTTAATCTAAATCTTAAATTTAGAAGCCATGGCTTAATAAATGAGATCAAAAAATGAGGAACTGAAATTTAAGCTTAGTGTGATCTAACTCAGGTTTCCCAAACCCTGGGCTGTAAACCATTCAGAAATGGGCCAATAGTGGCTGTATAATTATCCAAAAAATGCAGCCTTGTAAAAAAATGTACATTATGTAAGTTTTTTTTCATGTATCATCTGTGAAGTTACAGCAATCTTTGTTTAACCAGATGTCCTCCAATAGGTCAAATTACAACAATCATTTCTTTAATATATGTTTAAAGGAATACTACTATAGGAAATTTCTGTTCAACACTTCAGGAACACCTCAGTGACCTAATTTCTTTTCAAAACCCATTTTCCATAATAGTTAGAGAAGGCCATAGAACATGTTAAAAACAATTTACAAACCTCTGAGGAAAAGTGATAGAAAATTGTCTGGATTAGAATAAACTTTTTAAAAGCTTTATTGGTTTTATTCTGTCATATAACTCCTTGCAGAATCCTTGGGATGCTGGACCTCTAGAGTCATTTTTATTCTTAAATTTAAACTGCAAGAGAGCAGCAATCCCCGTATTTTATCATCTCATTAGTATTGGGGCAGTGGTTTCCAAATTTATGTTCTCCACAAGTGAAGCAGTGACTTTAAGACTTGGGGACTTCAATTCCCAGAATTCTCCAGCCCAGCTGGCTGGAGAATTCTGGGAGTTGAAGTCCACAAGTCTTAAAAGTTGCCAAGTTCGGGGACCCCTGCGTTACGCGAAGACGGCCAAAGTGTGTATCCCAAGCCAGGCGACCCAAGACGGCCGTTTCCTAACCGCTTTCATAGAAATAACTCAATCTGCGGCTTCTTTAAAAAGAAAAGAAAAACGAAAAAAACCACCACCGCAAATACAGGGGTCCCTGCCTCGCCCGGGGAACTAGCGTAAGATAGAGACACCCACCTGATCCAGAAGACCCAGTGCAGGAACTGGGGAGGGAGGGGAAAGGAAGGGGCGGGGATGTCCAGAGAGGAAGAGGAGGAGCTCGCGGGCTAAGGGGGAGAGGTTAAAACCTCCCTAAAGCCGCTGTCTGAGGGGTGTCTTCGTATTAAAGATCGAGGTTGTCCCCCATCAAAAAGCACCCTGGACTTTCTTTTATTTATTTATTTATTTTTTGCTTGAAAACGTTTCGCTTCTCACCCGAGAAGCTTTCCTCACTACAGGATGAGAAGCGAAACGTTTTCAAGGAAAAACAAAAGAAAAGTGCAGGTGCCTTTTGAGGAGAAACAAAGCACCTCAGGGACTCTTCCTTTGGTTTTCCTTGGAACCGTCTTCTCGGATAGCCCACGTCAACCCAAGGGAGCTTGCCTCCTTGCGCATGCGCGCCTCTTTTTCCTCGCTGCCCAAGGCCTGGGCAGTTTCCTCAACAAGCGGCGCTGGAGGCAGCCGGGGCGAGCTTGTGTGTTGCTCCGAATCCTTATCATTTGGGGGTGGGGGGGGAATGGTGTCCACGTTTCTTAATCCGGCAGCCAGTGGAGTAGAGTTGGGAGGCCGTGTTCCACCTTTGGGAAGAAGGAAAAGCAGATTCCTTGTGGGAGTAAGCAGCCGCCCCGCTCTTTCCGCCAGCCCTCTTGCTTTGGCGGGCGGACGAGGGGGATTCGCGCGAAGGAAGGGCATATATACCAGGGGGTCTCCAACCTTGGCAACTTTAAGACCTGTGGACTTCAACTCCCAGAGTTCCACAGCCAGCAAAGCCTTAAAGGCCTTAAAGTTGCCAAAGTTTGAGATCCCTGGCATATATACCTTTGTTTTGGCAGGAGGTCCGTTCTCTGAGCTTGCTGTTTAGAAGGGACCCTTGCCCCCAAAACTTCAATCCGAACTACAAATATTTTCAATACCTTTGCTTTCTCCTGCTGGCAGTTTCATCAGAGCAAGGAAGTAATCAGCGTACTTAAAAAGGAGATAGCATACCAAAAAGCAGAGGCATCACTCTGGTAACAAAAGTGTGCATATAGTCAAGGCTATGGTTTTCCCAACTGCAATGTATGGCTGTGAAAGCTGAGCCATAAGAAAGGCTGAGCGCCAAAGAATTGAGGCCTTTGGACTATGGTGCTGGCGAAGATTCTTGCAAGTCCCTTGGACTGCAAGGCAATCCAATCGGTCAGTCCTAGAGGAGATCAACCCTGACCGCTCTAGAAGACCAGATCCTGAAGATGAAACTCAAAATACTTTGGCCACCTAACGAGAAGGAGGGGCTCACTGGAGAAGAGCCTAATGCTGGGAAAGATTGAGGGCAAAAAACAAAGGGGACGACAGAGAATGAGGTGGCTGGATGGTGCCACTGAAGCAGTAGGTGTGAGCTTAAATGGATTCTGGAGGATGGTAGAGGACAGGAAGGCTTGGAGGAACGGTTGTCCATGGGGTCGCAATGGGTCGGACATGACTTTGCAACTAACAACAAAGGAAATAAGGAAAGTAGATGAGCAAGCAAGCAGTTAGGACTGGCAGTTGTTCCTCACAACCGTTGCTTGCCTTGCTCCAGAAGCGAGCCAGTGATCATTACCTAGAGTCCTTCGTCTTCGTTGCTTCGTTGCCTACCTGTCTTTGGGAGAGGTTCACCCGATCCCTCTTGTCCCCTTCTGCCCTTGCTTCAGGATTGGGTTTGGCTACTCTAAAGAAAAGAAGAATTAGGGGCAACATGATAGCAGTATTCCAATATTGCCACAAAGAGGGGGTCAAATTATTCTACAAAGCACCGGAGGGCAGGACAAGAAACGATGGATGGAAACTAATCAAGGACAGAAGCAACCTGGAATTGAGGAGAAACTTCTTAACAGTGAGAACAGTTAACCAGTGGAACAGCTTACCTTCAAATATTGTGGGTGCTCCATCACTGGAGGTTTTTAAGAAGAGTTGGACAGTCAGTTGTCTGAAATGGTATAAGTTCTCCTGCTTGAACAGGAGGCTGGACTAGAAGACCTCCAAGATCCCTTCCAGCTTTATTCACTACTTCAGGAAGCAGGCAATGGCAAAAACCACTCATGAAGTCTTTGCCAAGAACACCGCAGGGACTTTTCCAGACAATTGCCAAGAATCAAGACTAACTTGAAACCCCTCCTCCCCGCCCCAAATAATAAACTATGGGTTAAAAGCCACTGGCTCATGAAACCCACTAAAGTAAATCATATTATTGGCTAAAATGTTATGTAGGAAATGTGGCTTGCTTGTTTGACACTTAGCACATTCTGTGATTCCAGCCTTTCTCTTTTTAAGACCTGCGGACTTCAACTTGGCTAAGAATGACATGCTAAAAATACAACCCAAAAAGTGGACAATTAAGTTAAATTCAATCTAACATGAACTAAAAATACTGTTACATGTGTACATTGTATTTAACATTTTGCTTGTCTATCACATTAAAAATTATATGGTGATAGTTTGATTTAGAAGAAGAATTGGACCTGCCTGCTGGAGGCAAACCTTTTCCAAATCAGATGTGTTAGAAAATAGCTCCTGTCATCCGCAGCCAACATACAAATAAGAAGCTTCATGTGGCATTTCTCAATGTCTTGAAGGCTAGAACTAGAACAAAACACCTCTTTGTTTTGTGTAATGCTGCAGAGGGCACTGCTACCTTTGTCTTGAGAGGAAACTGCTGTTAGAAGCTTCAGCTAGGACTTTCATATCATGTTTATGGGAATATGCCATGCATATAGAGATGTTGTAAGAGCTGTACTATTTCATAGGATTCTCTCATGGTGCATTTTATCCTCTTGGTTATTTGCTGTCTTAAACATTGTGCAGAAAGCAGGATGTAGATTGCAAAATCCAGCCCTTTGAATTGGATTGGAAAAGAAGGAGGAAGCCTTGCTCCTGATAGTCATCAGAATTGTGTGCTTCAAGGAACGGGCTCTTTGTTAGCTCTACCATATCTGGCTGCAGAAAAATGAACCACCACTACATGCAATATTTGCTGGCATTTACTAGTCATTAGGAATTTTGTAGCTTAGTTGTTGTTTGCCTATCTTTTTTAAAATGTTACTAATAGAATCATAGATTTGATTCTTACAGATCATCTAGTCCAATTTCCTATACACCCCAGGATCTGCTAAAGCACTTTGGACAGATGGCTGTCCAGCTTGTGAAGACTTCTTCAAGAAGCAACCTTTGCTACTGATTGACAAGTCTCACCGTTAGAAAACAACTCCTAATACTCTAGCCAAATTTATTTCCCTGTAGTTTCAACCTATTGGTTCTGACTTGTAGTACAACAGAGGAGAAGTCCCCTCTCTCTCTTATTTGACAACCTTTTACATATCTGAAGACTGCTCTATTTTCTAAATCTTGACTTTTTCAGGCTAAACGTTTTTCAGTTCCTTTAGCCATTCCTTGTAGCACTTCCAGAACTATTTGCATTGCTAAATTCTGGATCAGTTGTAACTTCTGAGTGACTTTCAAGGGCAATCCTACGTAGAATTCATTGCCATTGTCCAAACAAAAGGTGACTAAGGCTGTAGGATTAGTCTCTCCATCCAGGAAAGGGCAGAGTGGGCACACAAATCTATCTAAAAGCCCTGCCAACTACAGCTCCCATTTTTATTTTTTGTTTACTTAAAGTTGCAAGTCTAGGATGATACCCAAATAGTGTACCAGTTGTACCTGTACCTGTAAACCAGTGTACCTGTTTATGGCAGTGCAGGTCCCCCTAGAACTAATATTGGAAAGTCACCAAAAGGGAATCCTTGAATCATAGACGATAGGAGCAAGTGATGCTGGAAAAAATGACAGGGCCCAAATATATGTTGAAGGTGCCAGGTTTGTACCTGCCTGCTATATTTGGCCATAATTGTCCAAACAAAAGGTGACTGAGGCATAGGTTAAAACTCAGGCATCCCATAATGTAAAAAGGTACAATCAGGAAACTTTTTTAAAAAAACCCTAGAAAATGGGTATAGCCTTTCTGCAGTTCTGACTCTATATCTTCCATAATCACAAAATTAGCTATATTCACTAGTTCTATAGAAGTATTTTTCAGATTAGATGAAGTATTAAAAAAGTGAGCAAGTTTTGGAATGTGGCAGAAAATCTACAGTTTAATAATTTCACTAATATAGGAAATATATTTTCAGCATCAAAGTTGAAGTATTTATTTAATGATTCATAATCATAGCTGTATATAGGGAATGTATTGTGACAAGTGTGTTGGGAAGTTTGTACTGCAGTTCCAAAATGTCCTTTGATTTGCATATTGTTGACAGAAGAATAGAGGAGAGTGCTTTTGCGTGTGTGTGTATTTGTGTGTCTGAGCATACTTTCCCTGGCTTTTTCCCAGGTAAATATATCCATCCAGAGGAGTAAAAGGATATTTTCATTTTTATGTGAAAACATAGTTTATACTTGGCATCATCATGATCAATCAGAATAGAGCTGAAAGGGACCTTGGAGGTCTTCTAGTCCAGCCATCTGCTCAAGCAATTTGAGACAAGTGGCTGTCCAGTCTCCTCTTAAAAACCTCCCGTGGTGAAGCATCCACAACTTCTGAAGGCAAGCTGTTTCACTGGTTAATTGTTCTCACTGTTAGGAAGTTTATCCTTAATTCCAGGTTGCTTTTCTTCTTGATTAGTTTCCATCCATTGTTTTTTGTTTTGCCTTCTGGTGCTTTGGAAAATAAGTGGACCTTCTCTTTTTTGTAGCAACCCCTCAAATACTGGAATACTGCTATCATGTCACCCCTAGTTCTTCTTTTCTCTAGATTAGCCATACCCAGTTTCTTCAACCGTTCTTCCTATGTTTTAGTCTCCAGACCTTTAATCATCTTAGTTGCTCTTCTCTGCATTTTTTCCAGAGGTGAAGAAGATCAGCAGCATCCTACTTTTCAAAGATTATAAAATAAGACCAGAATTATTATTTATTTCCAGTTCAACCAAAGGCTTACGGCAATATTCAAATGCTGACAAAATGAAGTTTACAAAAATCCCAGCCATCTTTTATAGATTGGGTTGGGGAGTGGTGGCAGAAGGGGAATGTAAACCACAGTACCATTGTAGAAAAACGCTGCCCAGATTTTTAAAAGAAGCTAAAACAAGCCCCATGAGTTTCTTTGGCTGGCAAAGCTATAAAGTGACATAAATTACAGATCTTGTAACAAATGTCCTAAATGTCTATTTAAACATGGCAGCTCGGCTCAGGCTGTTCTGTTGTCTTTTGGACGCATTGTTCAGTAGCTTTTCCAAGTTGGCTGAGTTCAGCTGCAAAAGATTTTTGAAAGCTGCTTTGTTGGCAGGCTAGGGGGACACATCCACAACCTTATTAAAGTAGAAGTGAATGCTCTCCTTATTTCCCCCCCCCCTTATTCTTTTGGGGGTTCCCCCTTGTTTTTCTTCTCTTTCTTTTTTTGCAACAGTAAATCTACTAATTTTACAGTCAGTTGAACAGCAATAGATTAATTTGTTTAAAGTCTGTATTCACAAAGCCAATGTGAAATTCACTGCCTTGAATGCCCTAAGCTACAGTGTGGGTTTTTCTTCTTTTTCTTCTTGGAAGAGTAGACACCATTGCAGATTGCCCAAGAATGATCCAGGCAGTTTGCTGTCACCTGCTTCTCAGCACCCAGGTGCTGACCTCTCTGTTTATTCTCTACCTTCTGACAGTCAAGCAACTGTGTGGAGCTTTTGTGTGCCACAGAGACTTTTTTCCGAGTGACAGGATCAGTTTTCTTGAGCAATCACAGGAAGCTGAATAAAGAGAAGGTTAAGGGCCACCGCAAGGGTCAGAATGGGTTAAATTTAGTTAACATCAGAGGTTATAGCTTTTAACAAGGAGTCTGAGTTTGAAGATGCAATTTGTTTCTTCTTTGTCAATCATTTTTTTTATCTCTATTGATAGTGACAGCTTAACAAAGTTTTTATACTCTGGCTTTTTTTCTCTTCTCCTTTATCCCAGAGAAAAGCGCTGTGATGGTCCAAAAGAGATGCAGGTGGAAAACAACTTTATAAAGCTTCTATGATTTTCAAATTGAGGGCTGAAAGTAGGTTCCCTGCCTGGCCAAGTCAAAATTAATTTGTAGATGTTAAAAAGACAGACGTGTTATTGGCAGAAGCAGGAATTGATGGTGGCAGTCTGTTTTCTTGGCTGCATTATAATAGCAAAGTCTTTGTATGCAAAGGTTCTTTCCTAGACCCTTTTCATTTTTTTCTCTCTGCCTACCACCAGGAGGGACCTAAGTGAAATCTTCTGAAAAAGATTCCTGATAAGATTTTTTTTTTCTTTAAAACATACAGAATGGTGCATTATGTTTGCTGCTGGTTAATATATAAATTAAACACTATACTAATCACTTTAGGACAGGCCAAATACTTCTGTGGTTTCTGAAAATTTTATTTCTCAAAGTTAAAATATAAAATTCTACACATATACATACATATCTGATTTTATTAGATGAGGTAGACGGTTGCTTTCATACTATGGAGATAATAACTTGGTCCTCAGCACCAATAAGACCAAGGAACTTATAGTGGACTATAGAAGGAACAGATCAGATATTCAGCCCTTGCTTATCAATGGAGACCGAGTGGAGTAAGCGGCCAGTTTTAAGTTTCTGGGTGTTACCATAAAAGAGGACCTGACCTGGGATGCTCACATTGCAGCATTGGTCAAAAGGGCCCAGCAGAGATTATACTACCTGAGACTTCTCAGAAAACAACAACTGAATAAAAAACTGCTGGTGACCTTCTACTGCTGCACCACAGAAAGTATTTTAACTTACTGTACCTCTATGGTTTGCCAATTGCACAGTGGCAGATAGGACAGCACTCCAGAGGGTTAATGTCATTGTCCAGAAGATCATTGGTTGTCCTCTCCCCTCTTTGGAAGAGCTTTATAGCTCCCGCTGCCTTAAGGAAGTTCAAAGCATTTTCAAAGATCCATCTCATCCTAGGCCCCCTTTTTTTGAACTATTACCATCGGACATATGGTACAGGATAATAAAAACAAAGACAAATAGGCTGAAAAACAGCTTCTATCCCAGGGCAGTAACTCTATTGAATTCTACTGTATAGTGCAGGGGTCAGTAACCATAAACACACAAAGAGCCACAAAGCTCCTAACCGGAAGCCTCCTGTTCAATTCTGGAGCCGACTTGATGTCCGGTTCCCCCACCATAGTCACCTCCTAGCATGGCATCCTTTTTCCTCTTCCTGTCCTAACCCTATCAATTGTCGAGCCAACTAGTGACAAGGAGCCACAGCAGAGGGATGAAAGAGCCACATGTGGCTGACCCGTGGTATAGTGCAATATTAAAGCAATATCAGGGGTTTTCAATTCAATGTATAGATTGTGAAGGATGTGTGTTTGTGTTTATTTTCATAGTCATCTTCCTCAACAATAACTTAACATGTAGGCTTGTGATATGAGATTTACAATCTATACAAATTAATATCATCATCATCAACTACAATTGCCTCAGGATTAAATAGAGAAGGTAACAAGTTGAGAGATAAAAGGCCCTGGCTTTTCCCAAGACATTTCATTATTTATTTATTTTCAAGATTTATATACCGCCCCCTCTCCTTGGGGGACTCAGGACTGTGTACAGATATTAGAAATATGTTGAAGATACAATAGTTGGAATAATTAAAGAATAAAATTTGGTTGTTAAATAAATGGGATGAGATAAGGATTTAAAAGTGAGGACTAAGAGCAATTTTGACCGAATTTAAAGTAAATGAAAAACTCTAGGCCAGACCAGTTTGATGGAATAGGTGAGTTTTCAACGCACGCCGGAAGGTCAAAAGGTCAGGGATGATCCTTATCTCCGGAGGCAATTTGTTCCAGAGGGAGGGCGCCCCCAAAGAGAAGGCACGCACCCTCAGAGTCGCCAGCCATCCAGCCGGCGGAATCCCAAGGAGGCCCACTCTATGGGAACGTATCGGGCGACGGGAGATTGATGATGGCAGTAGGCGGTCCCGCAGATACCCAGGTCCCAAGCCATGGAGTGCTTTAAAGATGGTAACTAATACCTTGAAACGCACCCGAAAGATCACTGGGAGCCAATGCAGCTCGCACAAGAGTAGTGTAATATGAGAGCCCCGAGAAGCCCCCAGAACCACCCACGTGGCCATATTTTGTACCAGCTGGAGCCTCCGGGTGCTTTTCAAGGGCAGCCCCATGTAGAGAGGATTGGCATAGTCTAGGCGGGAGATAACGAGAGTGGATGTGACTGTGCAAAGCGCATCCTGATCTAAAAAAGGCTGCAACTGGTAGATCCTACGGACCTGGTAGAAAGCCCCCCTGGTGACGGCCGTAATATGTTCTTCTAACGACAGCCGTACATCCAGGAGACACCCAGATTGCGTGCCCTGTCAGTGGGGGTAAGAGTTTCCCCCCCCCACAGTCAACAATGGAACTAGTATGGGAACTAGAACTGGCTGTACTGGGGTGTCGGAAAGCACAGCCATTCGGTTTTGGCCGGGTTGAGCTGAAGCCTGTTTTGTCCCATCCAACCCCGCACAGCCTCCAGGCACCGGGTCATCACTTCAACGGCTTCGTTGGGGTGGCCTAGGGTAGAAATGTACAGCTGAGTATCATCAGCGTACTGATGAAACTCTACCCCAAAGCCACGGATGATCTCACCCAGCGGCTTCATATAAATGTTGAACAGTAGAGGTGAGAGCACCGACCCCTGAGGGACCCCACAGATCAGGGACCTTGAGGTCGATCTCTGCCCCCCCTGTCAACACAAATTGCGAACGGTTGGAGAGGAAGGAGGAGAACCACTGCAGAACAGTGCCCCCCAGTCCTAGTCCCTCCAGACGACGCAATAAGATATTGTGATCGACAGTATCGAAAGCTGCTGAGAGATCTAACAGGACCAGGACAGAGGAATGACCTCTGTCACAGGCCCTCCAGAATCATCTACCAACACGACCAATGTCGTCTCCGTGCTGTATCCGGGCCTGAAGCCTGATTGGCGTGGATCTAGATAGACATCTTCATCCAGGTGTTGGGGAAGTTGTCGTGCTACCACAGTCTCAACAACCTTCGCTATAAAGCAAAGATTGGAGACTGGACAATAGTTAGATAACAAATTTGGGTCCAGAGACGGTTTCTTGAGGAGGGGTCTTACCACCGCCTCTTTCAAGGCGGTAGGCAGAAATCCCTCACTCAAGGAAGCATTGATGGTAGCCTGGAACCAACCTTGTATCACCTCTTGAGTGGCTAATATTAGCCAGGAGGGACACGGATCCAGTAAACAAGTGGTAGCATTGAGCTTGCCCAGTATCCTGTCCATGTCCTCGGGGGTCACAGGGTCAAACTCTTCCCAGATGACCTTCCCCAATTCCGCTCCTGATCCCCCGTCCAGAGTTGCCCAGTCAAAGTCCAATCCACTCCGTATCTGAGTGATTTTATCCAGCAGGAAATTTGAAAAATCCTCAGCCCGTCCCTGTAGAGGATCCTCCTGTGCTCTCGGTTCTAAAAGTGAGCGGGTCACTCTAAAAAGGGCGGCTGGGCAATTTCCTGCGGATGCGACAAGGGCAGAAAAATAAGAGCATTTTTCTGCCTCTATCGCCACTAAGTACATCTTAATATAGGACCGTAATAGTGTTCGGTCAGATTCGGAGCGGGTGGTCCTCCAACTACTCTCTAGGCGTCTTTTCCGGCACTTCATCTTCCCCAGCTCCTCAGTAAACCATGGAGCTGAGCGAGATTGACACCGGGTCAGAAGTCGCAAGGGCACAATTTGATCAAGGGCCCTAGCCGCCACCCTATCCCAGGTGGCCACCAAGTCCTCAGCCGAATCATGTGTTTTAAACTGCTTTTGAAATTATACAATTATACAATAATCCTAACTAATATCCTGGAGGAAATAATGGTAAATACCAAGAAGCAAAACTTTCCATGAAAGGTAAACTTATATAGAAAAATAGTTCTGGGGAACAAAAACCAAGAAAAGAAGAGCAACCCAAAACCATTTAAAATAAGCCCTGGTGGTGTCTTGGTGAAAATGCAGTATTGCAGGCTAACTCTGCCCGTAGCCTGGAGTTTGATCCTGACAGACTCAAGATTCCATCCTTCTGAGGTCAGTAAATTGAGGACCCAGATTGTTAGGGGCAATCAGCTATAAAACTTCCAGAGAGTGCTATAAAGCACTATGGATATTATTATGGTTAACCTAAACATGGTTTTCCATTTTTTAAGTATACATGACACACTGAAATTGCACAAAAAGCTAAAGTTAGGATTATCAGATATCTAAACAAAAACTGTAGACACGGACAATTGCAAAAGAAGACAAAGAGGGTAGAAAGTAAGACACATTGTTGAACACTGACACCTTTAACGAAGACTACAGTAAAAAAACTACAAATAATTTTTTTAAGTCTACATGTATACTTTTTTCAGCATTGGAAAGATTACTTTTTCAATTGTAATATTTTTCTAACATAATTTTATTTTCAAGAGCACATGCCAGTGATAATATAGAATAAACAACAATGTGTTTTTTAAATTTAACCCAGAAACATGAGTCATGCGATCTACCAACTACGAGGGTGATGGATTTGAAGGAGCTGCTCTGAAATTGATTGCTGGAATTAGGAAAAAAAATGTAGCACAAATTCTAGCTGTTGAGACTGTTGACAGATGAGGGAAAGAAAGAAGCAGACAATTTGCAAGATCATAATAGAAATCTTGAATGACTAGTATGCTCCAAAAAACAAAACAAAAAAACAAGACACTCCAAAAGCCAGACATTGTGAGGTCCTTGGTGCTCTCTGAAGACAAATCAGCCATCAACAGGCACATAGAGATAAACAACATCTAGATATCACTCAAAAGAGAACAAAAAAGGCCAAAGGAAACAAAAACAAAACACCCCCTCACCTACTATCAACATCCATATGAGAGATTAACACCAAGATTAACATTAGACCAGCAATGAAATAAGCAATACCCCAATCAAGTGCAGTGCAGACAAACAAGCTAACAGTAAACAGCAAGGAACCACCAAGAACATTTCCACCAACATTAACAGGGCAAGTCACTAGTATATAAAAATAAGTGCAAACCCTACTCCCTTGTAGCACTGATGATATTACCTAGTTTGGTAATGAAATGTCTTCAAGAAAACTACCAACTCAGTGAGCATCAAGGACTCCACAGTTCAACCCTGAACTACAAATATTCTATTTTATCAGAGCCACACAATATTTTGATGCTATGCTCGCCAAATGGGAGATAAGAGGGACAAAAGGATGATAACGTCTTCGTTTTGCTGGGCATCTGATAACCAGATAAAAATGTACAGTTGTTGGCTTGTGCCTCAATGAATTATGCAAACTCAGCCTAAGTGTCGTGCCTTTTTTGATGAAACACCTTTTGCTCTATTTTTCTGCACACATCATTTACAAAGTTTGTAGTGCCTTTTATTTAAAGCTTAGGGTTAGGGGCAGAAAGCTGATCTTCCACATAAGATGCTGTGAGACAGACCTTCTTCTCCAGCACAAACTTTAGAGAGATGACACATATGGGGCTTATGCTGAGGATACGCTGGACTCTTCTGCTATGGTTACATTATATAGCATTTCATTTGTGGTGGTTCCTCTCACACTTATAATTATTTGATGCCTTCAGAGCAGAATGGCTGTAACACTAGATGTAGGACAGAAATTAGTCATTTTGCTTTTTCTTTCTGACAAATTCTTTTCTGAATTTTATAGCTAGTGTGAAAGGGTCTGTTATTTGGGGAGGCCAGACACTTCGGGATGTGCACTCCAGAGAGAGAAGGCTATGGCCATGATCATATTATGCAAATTTTTCTACAGCATTTATCCCAGTCGTCATTAACATAATATCATACACTGTTTCAGGCAGCTATTAACTGATCCTGGACATTTTTCAGAGCAAGAATGAGTCTAAAGGTGAGATGGAGACTAGAAATGTAGCTGTCATACCCTTTTTCTTTCTAAATACACAAGCGGATAAAAGTTAGGAGTCTGATACATTCCAGACGAAAACTCACCAAGGCCGTCATCAGATGTAGTGATAAAAATTAAGATGGCAGCCAAATGGTGCAATTTCTTCCCCATCCATATTGAATTAATAGAGTGCTTCCAATAGTTATTTGAATTCACTGGGAATTGGACACTACAGTGACCAAACCAAAGATGGAAACTAGTTTCCTGGAATTTCTTTGATCCTATCGAGTTCAAAGACAAGGATGTGATGCTTTACTGTCTGTGGTTGCTTTGACACCTTTAGTCCCAGCTGGAATGCTTTTTTTACTACTGCCTAATCCTCTCAAACTAGTTCTACCTTGCAAGTTGTGGCTGGTTTTCCTCCATTGTAGTCATCTTCCAAAAGGCTTTAACAAATGGCTACTGTGACAATACTTTGGAGCTTAACATCTTTTCTTTGCTGCCCAACCAAATGACAGTGTGCTATTCTGTACCGTCTCTTCAATGAATGTTCTGATAAGGTTTTATTATTTTCAGTGTCATTTTCTAACCTGAGCTGGCAAATCTTCTAAAGAGATGTGATTTGTGATGGTACGCAAGCAATGGCAATAAGAAACAAGCATCTGCACCACACAATTCATTCCACAGAATAAGTATAATTTTTAATTCATAACCAAAATTGCTTTAAGTAATAAACTTAATTAAAATGTTATATATAATGCTTTCATAGAAATATCTCAAACGTTCCTGATACTTCATACTATTCTAATTCTTCCACAATCTCATAACAGGATAGTGTTAGATCAATATAGTGGCGGCTGGGGCCCTGGACCGGGTCGTGCCCTTGCGGCCTCTGACCCGGCGCCGCTCTCGCTCGGCCCCCTGGTTTTCCGGGGAGCTGAGGGAGATGAAGCGCCGGAAAAGACGCCTGGAGAGTATTTGGAGGACCACTCGCTCCGGACCTGACCGAACACTTTTACGGTCTTTTATTAAGACCTATTTAGTGGCGATAAGGGTGGCAAGGCGTCTTTACTTTTCCACCCTTATTGCGTCCGCAGGAAACCGCCCGGCTGCCCTGTTTAGAGTGACCCGCTCCCTCTTAGAAGGGGGAGCGCGGGAGGACCCCTTGCAGGGACAGGCTGAGGATTTTTCAAAGTTCCTGGTGGATAAAATCACTCAGATCCGGGATGGCTTGGACTCCGAATGGGCAGTTCTGGGTGGGGAATCGGGGGCGGAATTTGGAACAGTCATTTGGGACGAGTTTGATCCTGTGACCCCCGAAGATGTGGACAGGTTACTGCGGGGACTGAATGCGACCACATGTCTATTGGACCCGTGTCCCTCCTGGCTGGTGTTAGCCACCCGGGAGGTGACACGAGGTTGGTTCCAGGGCATTATTAACGCTTCCTTGAGTGAGGGATATCTACCCGCCGCCTTGAAAGAGGCGGTGGTGAGACCCCTCCTCAAGAAACCGTCCCTGGACCCAACTTTGTTATCTAATTATCGTCCTGTCTCCAACCTTCGCTTTATGGCGAAGGTTGTTGAGAGTGTGGTGGCACAACAGTTTCCCCAGCACCTGGATGAAGCTGTCTATTTGGATCCACGCCAATCGGGCTTCAGGCCCGGGCACAGCACAGAGACGGCGCTGGTCGCATTGGTGGATGATCTCTGGAGGGCCCGTGACAGGGGTTATTCCTCTGTCCTGGTCCTCCTAGATCTTTCGGCGGCTTTTGATACTGTCGACCACAGTATCCTATTGCAGCGGCTGGGGGGGTTGGGGGTGGGAGGCACCGTTATGCGGTGGTTCTCCTCCTTCCTCTCTGACCGCTCGCAATTTGTGTTGGCAGGGGGGCAGAGGTCGGCCCCGAGGCCCCTGGTTTGCGGGGTGCCTCAGGGGTCGGTGCTCTCGCCCCTCCTGTTCAACATATATATGAAGCCGCTAGGTGAGATCATCCGTGGCTTTGGGGTAGAGTTCCATCAGTACGCTGATGACACCCAGCTGTACATCTCTACCCCGGGCCACCCCGATGAAGCCGTCGAAGTGATGGCCCGATGCCTGGAGGCCGTGCGGTGTTGGATGGGGCGGAACAGGCTTCAGCTCAACCCATCTAAGACTGAGTGGCTGTGCTTCCCGGCACCCCGATACAGCCGGCTGGTTCCATCGCTGGCTGTGGGGGGGGAAATTCTTGCCCCCACAGAGAGGGCCCGCAATCTGGGTGTCCTCCTGGATGTACGGCTGTCATTGGAAGATCATGTGGCGGCCGTCGCCAGGGGGGCTTTTGGACAGGTCCGTAGGATCTACCAGTTGCGGCCCTTTCTGGATCGGGATGCGCTTCGCACGGTCACTTCCGCCCTGGTGATCTCCCGCCTAGACTATGCCAATGCTCTCTACATGGGGCTGCCCTTGAAGAGCATCCGGAGGCTCCAGTTGGTGCAGAATGCAGCCGCGAGGGTGGTAATGGGGGCACCTAGGGGCTCCCATGTTATGCCACTTCTACGCGGGCTGCATTGGCTCCCGGTGGCCCTCTGGGTGCGCTTCAAGGTCTTGGTCACTATCTTTAAAGCGCTCCATGGCTCGGGACCAGGTTACTTGCGAGACCGCCTCCTGCCACCATCGGCTTCCCACCGACCGGTACGCTCCCATAGGGTGGGCCTCCTCGGGGTGCCGCCGGCTGGACGGCTGGCGACCCCGAGGGTGCGGGCCTTCTCATTGGGAGCACCCCCTCTCTGGAACGAATTACCCCCGGAGATAAGGGCCGCCCCCGATCTCATGGCCTTCCGTCGGTTGCTCAAAACGCATTTATTTCGGCAGGCCGGACTGGCCTAGGGGTTTTTAAATTTTAATTGGGTTTTAATCTTTTTAATACTTGTTTATATTTTATTAGAGCCATATTGGATTTCAGTTTTTAAATTTTAATATATCATATTGTCTCATACTTTGTACATTGTATATGTGTTTTTATTGGCTGTTCACCGCCCCGAGTCCCTTCGGGGAGAGGGGGCGGTATATAAATCAAATAAATAAATAAATAAATATTTCAGGTTGTGGATCTGTGATTGATATTTATGGCAATTAGCTAATGAGAGAGAGTGAGTTTCTGAAATCTCAGACATCCAGGCCGAAGGAAATTAGATATCAACTGAATGTCCTGTCTCATGCACAGAGGTGGATTTGTAGCTGTGCAGATGCAGATAGATAAATTCCACAAAATATCCATAACAAAGTACATTTATTGGTACATCAGGTATCTTCATAACTCACATTTGTGATGAACTTCTTCTATAACGACCAATCCTTTGTATATCAGCATTGCAGGTAAAAGATGGTTATTTTCCTAACCCATCACGTAGCGGTAAGCTGCTTATCAGTTCATGAGTCCAGGCAAGAATGGAGGGAAACCACCCCCAACCCCCCAAGGGTCAATTTAGTGACCAATCAGGATTACAGATGTGGCCACCTGACATGAACTACATTTCCCAGGATATCTTTAATTACATTTAACATGATGCCCTTAAGGGAACATCTCACAATATCTAAGTAACTATCTAATTCCCATAGACTGGCTGGGACAGCACACTGAATATTAGAAAATTCCTAAAAAATAATATCAAAACAATTTAACAGTGGAACCTTGTTACTCAGTGTGTTCAGGCAGAAGTTTGATTGCCAGCTGTTGGGTATGCTTTAATTATATGATTGATCTAAAGCAGGACTGTCAAATTCACGTCCCATGCTGGCCATGCCCACGCACGGTTTAGCGAAGGGGAAAAAAGTCACAATATGTCATGATGCCGTGATGATGCGAGTTTGACACTCCTGATCTAGAGCTTCCTCTTTTCTTAGGATTTTAGGAAATTAACATTTGTACTCATTTTAATATGATTTCTAAATGCTCACAGATCATTACCAGTAGAATGGATCACCTTAGATACTTTAACAGTTGCAACCAACTCTCTCTTGCCTTCTTTTTTAATTGACATCTAACCTTTATTATTGTGTCAGGTATAAATCTACAAAAAAAGAGGTTACACTGAAGATATTGTATTATTAGACTACCAAATTGAGAGGGCAAAATGTGGGGCAATCATCAAAAGCAATAAGACTTTAGAATTTTCTCTGTGTGTTTGCTAATGAAAACAGGTGGTTAATGCAGAAGTTTGAACTATTAGTCTATATAATTGCATTATTTAAAGAGCTCTACACTATCGTTCTTCCTATTTTGATTTCAGATCAAATTCTATATATTATTCAAACTGTCATGTTTGTCAGTAACCTTTAACTGGATGAAACAGTACATTTTTGAGCCAAATTACCTCAGATGGTCTAACTTACAAAATGTATCCAAAATTCAGATATCATGACTTTTATAGAGTTGAAATTTGGCAAATTTGATAAAACATTTTATAACATAGGTTATTTTCAAGGCAGACAACTCTGAATATCTCTCTGAATTTTTAAGAATTTTTCCAATGAAGACAGAACATTAGAGGCTCTTCCATTGTTGAAGGCATTGAAGAATCTGATCCAGAAATATCTCTGAAACAGAGACCCAACAGATCATGGTGTGTTTAGTCAACACAAAAATGTTCAGTAGGTGAAAATATCTACATACAGTGTAACTAAAACTATTTGAACTGAACATCAAAAAAATTGCAGTGTTGGTAATACATGTTGGACATGATTTATAGGCAGCAAAATTGTGATAGAAAAAGAGAATTGGCATTAAATTACGATATTAAATTATGATATTAAATTAATTGGCATTAAATTATTCAAAATTACAATGGGCCAGAATGAGTCTCGATCATGCATTGGGCATGGTCTTTCCCTTGCAAACTGCCTTGTGCAGATTGTTCCATTGTTAGCGCTTTACTGCTATTTCTTAAAACTGCTTAAACATTATTTTCCCATGGAATCTTACTTTTCCAGTGACTGCTAATTTTCCCTTCATTGCCATTTCCCAATGACCTGTTCCAATCAAACTCCTCTCTTTGCTGTGTGTGCTGTCCAGACAGTTTAGTGTTAATGGGATTTGGGATAGTTAGTTAGGATTTGAGAGCTGTCCCCTTAAGGGAATGCATCATGGTAAATGTAGTTAAGGTATCCTGGGAAATGTAGTCCATGTCATATGGTCGTATCTGTAATCCAGATTGGTCACTAAATTGACCCTTTGTGGGTCGGGGGAGGTCTCCCTCACTCTTGCCTGAAACCATTACCATGCGGCTGCTTCAATCATCATGGGGTTGAGACCTTATTATCTTCCTACACCACAATTAAGATATGCAAAGGATTGGACATTAAGAAGAACCTTGTCATAAATGTGAGTTGATAAGGATGCCTGATGAACCAATAAAAAAGACTTTGTATGGATGCTTTGTGGAGTTTATCTATCTGCCTTTGTACAGTATTTGTACAGGACAGGCAGAATATTGTGTGTGTTTATCTGTGTGAAGGCCATTTTTAAGTTCCTATTTGCATTTTAAAATACTTTTAGTTTAAAAGATCTTGCTTGCATATGAGTCCCAACATAGGCTTGGCCAATATTTAAAGTTGTGGCTGAGTTCAGCATAATTTTCTACCTTCACATAACACACTAAATGGTAAATTAGTAATAGAGATTGAATTTGCAGAACTCCTATTTAAGTCAAACATGATTGGTAGGTATGGTCTCATATTGAGTGAATACAGCCTAAACCTAAGCTATAACTCTTTGGGTTTTGTACTTTTAGGTAATTTGAACTGCAAAGTTTTTAAAAATGAATTTCATATAGATTTTTATCAAGATAAAGCAGAAGATTGTTGGATATGAATGTTTATTCGGTTTTGTCATGGTGTTTGGATTTTTGTTATTCTTGTGTTGACAATTGGGAAGAAAAAAATCTTCTGCTTCTCTTCCTTCTCCTTCTCTTCTCCTCTTTCTGCTCCCTTGCCCCAATCTTTTCCAATTCCACACCCTTTTGCTTCTGGTGGTAATAATTAGATCAATGTGCTAATGAGAACCCTTGGTGGAAAGACTGACAAGACTAATTAATGGGTGAATTTCACTTTAATAAATGTGTAGGCAATTTTCTAAATGCAGATGGCCCAGTCCAGCCTGGTGGGAGTTCTGTCTACAGCCACTTCATATGGTAAGTGTCTGAGAGAAGTGGTTAATTGGTAAAATGCTACATGATACTGATTAGAAGAGAGCTAATGGCTGCCTTTGCTTCCAATGTATTATTCATTGTCAAACACTGTGAGAAACCTCACTGCCTTTTAGAGGTCCACCACAGCAAGATATTTTCAGAAAATTGGATGGGTTCAAAGAAGCACTACCTATCTGCAAAATAAACTGCCTACATTATAGATTTCCCACACTAAAAGGTTATTTTGTTTTTCATGGTAGCATGAAATGAACGTATTTATATTGCTGCATCTATGTGGAATATACGTATCATCTCTGGACCTGTGTTGGGAGAAAAGGCCATAATTTAATTTTGATCTCCAAAGGCTGCAGGTATGGTGATGACAGCGTCAGCAGGGGTGGAAATAAAAGATGTAACCCTCCTTGAGAAACTGTGGAAGTCTGGTTATGTAAATAGGTTTATTATGCCTAGCAAAGATTTCACAGACTTATTTGTCTAATATTTCATATAAACACGTGCACATCATTCACATCAAAATGTGCCACTAAAATCAGTATTTTGCTCTTAGTGACATAATCTTGATGGACACTGAGGCCATAAAAATGGGGAGAAGATTGCATGTATCTCATTGGTTCTCCTCCGTACAATAACAGCTTTGAGACTTGCAAGATTGGTATTAGCTTTACAAGGAATACTAGAAATACGAGCAGGTAAGACAATTCCACTTCGCTGTCAAGTTAATGGGACATTTCAGACATCTTGCAAGTCTGAAAGCATTTCTCTCCTCCACTCTCTTTTATAGCCCCCAAAGTAGGGAATATCTTTTCTGAGCCTCTTGCTCCACTCATATTACTGTTGTAGGTTCAACTGCCTTCTATTTGACAGCCCCCTTAACAGCATTCCTGTCTCCCAAGGTTATTCCCACATACCGTTTACTCTCATATGTGTTCTGTTCAGCGAAGTTCTGGAACAGTTTCTAAGATCATGTCAAATTCCCTTGGATATGCCTCAATGGTGGTATTCAAAAACTTTTACTACTGGTTCTATGGGCATGGCTCGGTGGGCATGGCCATGTGACTGGGTGGGTGTGGCTTTTTTTGCAGCCCCCACCCATTTGGGGGAGCTTCTTAGCCCCAGAGGAGTCTCGGGGGAGGGGGGCGTTTTTGCTTCCCTAAGGCTCCTCTGGGGCTCAGGAAGGAAAAAAACAGAGCACGGGAGGAGAATGCAACACCCCTCCAAGCTCCGTTTTGGGAGCTTCCTAGCCTCAGAGAAGCCCCTGGGGGGGGGCATTTTTGCTCCCCTAAGGGTCCTCTGGGGATCTGGAAGGCAAAAAATGGAAGGGGGGCTGAGCTCCTCCCTCCATTTTTTGCCTCCCTGGGCCTCAGCAAGGGGAATCCTGGCACAGCTGATCTTATCTACAGCTGGTTATCGGGAGGGGAAAAAAAAGAAAGAAATACCTTAGGCGAATGTCAGGCAGGCAGGTGGGGTGAGTGAGCATCGGGCGGGAGGGCAACCGGGTGGGGGGCGTGGCCAGCCAGAACTTATTACCGGTTTGGCAACCCATGCCAAATTCTTGCTACCGGTTCACCCGATCCGTTGCGAATCGGCTGAATACCACCACTGAAATGCATGCTATTGTCTGAATGTGGCCTAAAGATCCAGACCTTGTCTAGATGGGAGATTATAACATAGACCATTGACCACCTTGAGTTGCCAATGGAGAAAATGATAATTGATTTAATAAACCATGACTTAATATATTATATGAACTGAGTCCATTAAAACCCCAGGCTAGACCTGAGAGTCAGGAAAAATGTTCAATATTTTTTCCAAATTAAGACCAAAATTAAAAGCAATGTAAATGTAAGTTTCAGGGCTGGTGCAATGAGGCCTGGTTTTATATTTTCTGACATAGAATTTGCTTTGGTCTCCAAGTGGTCACAAACTCACAAAAACTCTTTATTTTATAATACATTAACAAATGGATGTCAAATTTAATATTCTCATGTAAAGGTGTAATTAAATTTTAAAAATGAAATCTCCTCTCAAATAGAACCTCTGGCTAATTGTATGAATAAAATGTCCTTAAATGTTTGATAGCACTTTATTATACTAATTGCCTTTCATTAACTTTAATACAATCCTAACTGGCTAGGCTCTGTGATTCCAGCAGTTGATGACTGTTATGACAAAGAGATGCACTGATTAACCAGAAAGAAACACAATTGTACTGGGATAGAAAAGGATGTTTTCCACATCTGATTGGATGATGATGCTTTGCCTCAGCTTACAATGACTAGATGTAATTCACTCCTTGTAGGTGCCTCTGGGAATGTTACTCTGTGGTATATTTATACAGTGCCCATGCTGGTTGAGAATGATGGGAATCCTCCGTAACTGGGAATTCTCAGTTAAGAAGACTGACCTAAAGCCAACGGTGTGGTTGGAACATTATTAAGTCAAAAGCATTGGCAGACGAAAAGGAGCATTGTTACGAATTCAGTGGATCAAGATTTGATTTGGCTTCTAATGGAATGCTTTGGAATGAGAGTTCCTGTTTCATGTCAGGCCTGATCTAGGGTTAGAGTCAAACCCCTTCGATTCCTATTATGAAGACCCAAATAGTATGTGTGCATTTGTGCATTCTTTCACGTTAGGGTTACATTTGCAGAAACATCAAGAACACCTAATGGGTCAAGGCAGCAAAGATTTAGGAGTGTTTGTTTCCTATCTTTTCTAAATTGTTACTTTAGAATTTAGAAAGAAGGATTAGGCTCCCCATAAGTGGTGCGGTGGCCTAGAGGTGGAGCTCTTGCCTCACAATTAGGAGGCTGTGAGTTCGATCCTAGGTAGAGGCAGATATTTCTCTCTCTCTGGGCACAATCTGCTGAACAAAACTCCGCATTGGCGGCAGGAAAGGCATCTGGCCAGTAAACACTATGCTAGCTCCATTCAGTTGCCCAGACTCCATCATGCAAGAGATTATGGGATCGTTAAAAGAAGATGATGATTAGGCTGTGGCACTGATTTCTTGTTTGAAGCCAAATGAACTGTGATAAGCACGGACAATTTTTGCTTTTAGCATATTCTTTTTAAGGATTTCAAAACACTAATACTGAAAAGCTTCAGTGTTTCCATTTATCAAGTTAGGAAGGCAGTATTAGGATAAAGAAGACTGTTGCAGTGTGAAGAAAATGTCACCAGGTCCACTAATTGTATCACCTCCTGCAATAGATGATGGTGCAATTAATAGCAAGCTGCCACCTCCAGGGATTGCATAGGCAACCTGGGATTAACAGCAAACAGATTAACAGAGTTGGAAGGAGATGGTAAATAGTTTTCTGTGGTTCAAAGATAGACCTGTCAATCCAGGAATTTTAGAGCTGGAAAAACCATTTAAGCTGAGACCTTGGCCTGTGAAAGAATCCAAATTAATTTATCTATGACTGATGGTTGCTAGCTACCATGCAACACATCCAGTAAAATGCACCATCTCTATGGAAAATTGATTCCAGTGCCAAATTGCTGCTGTTTTTAGTTTTCTCTAAATGGAATTTAAATCTGCCTTCTTAGAATTGAAATTCATTATTCTGGGTGTGCATACACTCTGCATTCTTCTCCTATGTGATATTCTTTGTGGTATATAGAGCCATACGGTGCAGTGGTTAGAATGCAGTACTGCAGGTCTAACTCACTGCTCATACCAGGAGTTCGATTCTCACCAGCTCAAGGTTGACTCAGCCTTCCATCCTTTGGAGATCTGATATTAGGATGCTATATCATTTCCTAATAGACTACCTTCACCTATACAAATATTCCAGATAGAAGTCATCAGTATTCTTTTATTTCTCCTTAATGTATGTCTGTGTGCATACATATACACAGACTTCCATGCATATTTATTTTGTCTTTGTTTTATTTTAGATCCCTTGATTGTTTCAATCTTTTTTTTTAAACTGCTTGGCTAGCATCTTGTCTTGCCTATTCTTTCTGTAACCAAACACCATTTCCCTAGACCAAGATGGTAAGCTTTTTCATTGTAGTCCATTGAGAAATGTTGCCTTGGACAGCAAGATGGGCGGTATATAAATTTAATAAATAAATAAAATGTACTTATGATTTGAGGCCCAAAGACTAGATAGGTTAATCTGATAGGCCAGATATTCCCCGGCACATGAGTCATGTGATGTTCCAATCTTCATTTTAAGACACCTTAAAATTCTTGAAGTATCTAACAAAATCTTCCAAGTTGTCGCATCCTTTTGCTACTTTGTGGAGACCACTATGCGGGGTAATTATTAGATCATTGCATTCACCTTCTCTGTTGTTTGAACCTTAGTGGGAAACATTTGATTTGCACTTTCTTTCTTGTCTTACTTGGTGTTCCCTTAAGCTTGGACAAACATTATTGTCCACTTGGGTAGCGCTGGCATTGGGGCTTGGAGAAGAATGTTTACTCCTAGGTCTCTTTAGGACTTAAAAGGATGAGAACTGCCTCCTAATTGCCCAATTAGTCCTAATGTCGCCTAGTGTTGACTGTTTAGTTACCATGTATTGTGTACAGAACTAATTGTGGTGAAAGCAAATGAATGGGAAGGAAACAAACAAGCTACTAGAAAATAATTACATGGAGTGTTTCTCTTTAGTACCTGTAGAGCAGATTTCATTATAGTCAACAGCTTCTAAAGCTGCTCGAGATAGCAGTATTTGTCATTTTCATAGAAACTTGATAATGACATTAATTTATCTTAATGGTCTGTTCTATTGTTATAAATAGTAAAATTAGCTCAAATTGTCTTGCTTTTGCTGGTTTTGGATGGCTCCAAAGGGCCCCACAACAGCAGATGAGTAGGTAATTTGGTGTGCTTGACAGGCTTCCAATAATTTGTTATGTGGAACATGAGTAATGTTAGGGCCATTAATGCTCATTTTCCTCTAAATTCATTACTGCCCTTTTCCCTTTTATCTTTTTTCATGCCTGGGCCATTTTTCTACATTTCAAGTGGCTCCACCAAGCCTATTCATATTCCGCTGTAGTAGCTATTAACATTCTGAACATAGCGAGAACGGCAGGTAGGAAAACAACTCTTTATGAAATGATGAGACAGCTGGCCATTTGTGACCCAAGTGCAGGTAAAGCAAGGCAGGATGATGATTAGCAAAGGCCATAATTAAGTTCAATCTAATTGTAAAGAAATTTAGATGCTTGCAAAGATTAAGATGGGAAATGCTTGAGGAAATGTCAAGGAAGACCCAAATGCGTTCATGAATCACAATGGTAATAGCAACAATGGTGCCGATGACAATAATTTAGGGCTACTAGTTACTTTTCTTTAGCCTCACAAGACATTTTTATAAAAAAAAACATTGACTTTGTCAGCAGCATATTGTATATTTAATTTTTATTTACTGGAGAAATTGTCCTGCTCGAATTAGGTTTGCCAAGATGATTAAACATAAAAACAAACTAGGGAGTATTTGCCAAAATACTATCAGCATACATCAGTATGTTTGGAATTTTATCAGTTCTTAAATTCAGGTTCTTTCCCTCGCTGTCTTACAAAATCAAGTTTTCTATTTTAGTTGAGAGGCACAGCAAGGTTTTTTTTTTCTTTCTGTTTTTAATGCTGAGGGTATCTTTTCCTGATAGGGAAGCAGCATATCAATGGACGATATCAATGAAAGCAATAATAAGATAGGGAAACTTGAATGCAATCTTGCCAATACATGAAAGGTCCAAATATGTGAGGAGCAAGACTATTGATGTCACAAGCTTTGTAATCATTCAGCCCTGATTCCAAGATGTACTAATGTAATATATGTTTGTTGCATTTGTGTCTATATATTTGGGCTGTACCATTAAATCGTGTGTGTCTGTGTATTTTTGAAAAAGTAATATGAGAAACAGCACTTCGACTCAACAGTAACAAAGGGATGGGAAGATCAAGTGAAAACTTAACATATTCCAAGAATTGTTACCTGCATTCAAGGACTGTAGTATCTGAGGAAATAGCTTTTATGTTTCATTAATTTTCTATGTGTGCAAGTTGTGATGGCAGAGCACAAACTAAAGGACAAAGCATTTGTGAAGTAAATACTGCTTTGTGTAGTATATCTGGATTATGTTGAGTAGTTATATTCCAACCTACAAAATTTTCATATATAGCAACTGACCTGCTCAAACCTCAATAGCCTTTAAGATTATATGCTTAAATCCATAGACTATGGGACACATATTTGTGGCTGTTCAGTTACTTCAATACAGGTATTTATTGTATATATTATTTTGCTCTGTGCTGTTTATGAAGAAGCACAGTATCTCCTTTGGATTCTTTGATAGCTAAAATAGTATCCAGATGCAAAAAGATGGATGGAGAATTTAGCAAGCAGGACTTTGCAAAGTACAAAAAATGTCTGTTTGCACGTACATGTATGCATATATAAAAGAACTCTGCGTATGTCAAAACAGAATAGCATAACCTGCCAAATAAGTAGAATACACTGTGCTGGGAGATGAAAACAGTAGTAGTGTTTTGCCAGAGGGTAATGATTATTTCATAGGCATTTAGAGATAATTAGCTATACTAATTACACAATGGTTGTAAATTTTATTGGGCTAAATTACACCAAAGCCTTTTTCACTTATACTAAGATTTATGTCTCACTTTCCCTTCAGTCTCTGAGAACTGAAGAGGACTCTCTGTCAACTTCAGATATGTATCTTCTGCATCTTATCGTGGGAGAATTTCAGGGAATTCACATATTCAATTTGGATTTTATCAGGATATAAGATAAATTTTAAAAATTCCAAGGCTACATCAAATGTTGGCTGTTCAAGGATATGCAGACCTGTTTATCAGCATACTTACGCGTCTTCAAGCCCCAAGATAAACTTTGCTCAGTGGCTAGTGTTCAATACAGATAACTGGGAGCTCATCTTTACATTCCAATGAATTTCCATATTCCCACTAATATAAAGAGGTAGGCCTGCCATGTGTTTGGAGTATGTATGTCCAATGACTTCAAACTCTACTTCCAGGCAGCTGCAGACACACTCTGTGAATCTCACCTGGCCAAAACATACCCCCTTATCGATACTCCCTCCTCCCAGTTGCTAGAACGTGGTGAGCCTAAACACCCATGGCCCCTTTTACACGATACTAAAGAAGCTAAGAAAGAATAGAAATGACTATAATAAAACATGGCTGTACAATATGTCATCTTCAGGGTTAACAACATATTAAAGAGCTGACAATGGATTTGTTGACCTTCACCTACCCCTTTTGGATAGACATAGAGAAGGCAGTTAGTCTTCAGCCCCAAAGCCATCTATAGATTCACCACTGTAAGTCCAAATATCTTAATCTATTGAACTAGTTGGCCAGCACACATGAATATATATCTCCAGACAACCCTCTTAATGGCCCCTAGAAAAGTTCTGTTGAGATTTTGGAAGGTGTGTTGGGAGATTACTAGAGAATTAATTTGTTTTTTGCTAGTGTGGCCATTTCGTGAAAGGGCAAGACTCCAGGTCAGCCATTTTGTGAGTGCAGACACCATGTACTTTCAAATGGCAAACATGCCCTGGTCTAAAAAGGCAGTCTATCTACCCCTGCTTCAGAGTAATAACCTCCTGTTCAAAATGTTCTTGTTCTGTTCTATTACTTCTATATGGCTTTAGAAAACCACCAAGGTTCTGGAAAGGGAGCTTATTACCATAAATATCATAATGCATATTTATGATAGCAAGGATTATAATTTAGTCTCATTTTCCTCTTTAGAGTAATGGAATTGTAAACTTGCTAAAGCCCTCTTCGAATCTATGGGTCTTTATTAATTATTTCTCCCTATTCTCCTGTTCCTCCTTGCTTAGATTTCATCTAATGGTATAATATACTGATCATATTTGGTTAACTGTTTTACTATTGTCATATATGCTTGAAAATTGAAATAGGAAATTATTACTTTAAGATTACATTTTCCATCTAAAATTATATCAGAAAATGTCAGTTTTCAGCTGTTGTTTAATGCTAACACTTTCTTTGCTTCTGAATAAGGCAGAAAATTAAATACAAAGATTACCCAACATTCATCACTAGGATCCTGCTATATAGCAGCTGTATAGTAAGGAGCACTGCAATCAATACAATAATGAAAATGTACTCAGTGATAGATTGTTCTTTGTATGTGTTTTTAAAAAAAGAATATGGAAGATAATGCTTTTGTAATGCTGGGTATCAGAGACAAAGTTCATAAATATTTATCCTAATAATGTAAATGCATCCACCTGCTTCATTTATAAAATAATAGCTTTTGAGAAGAAGGCACAAACCTTATTCCATTTAACTGACTTTGCCTAGAGTCCATTAGACTCAGTTATGTATTGTGCTATGGGAACCGCTGCATGTCGGCAGCCCATAATGGTTCATGGAAGATAAATGGAATTAGGCAATTGAATAATTACAGGGCTACTCTCTATAGCGCTGTAAGTAAAGGTCTGTCAGCATTTCCATTAGAAAAACCAGTCACTCAGCTTCTGCGTATATCTGTAAAAGTTTGCTTGGGGATGGCATTCAATAAATAGGAATTTTCAGAAAAAACAGTTTTTCTACATTTATTTCAACATTATAAGCCCAAGCTTAAACAAAATATTTTCATATCCTTCATTTTTTTTAATTGCACACATACTAATAAATAGAATGGTTTAAAATTATACCTAATAAAAATGTAAAAGATAGAAAATCATCATCATCACTGCAATCCTAAAGAGATAAATAGCCTTACTGAATTCAGTGGTCTTTCATCTAAGTAAAACATTATTAGGATTTTGCAGAAACACACATCTTCCTAACTCTGGCTCAAAACTCAACTTCCTTTAAAGACACAACTGCATGACCTGATCTCTTTCTCCTCTCTAGCTCAAAGATAGGCCCAGATAACACGAGAGTGGTTTTTTTAAATAATGGCTGCAGATATAGAAAGAGATTAAAATGGTAACCAAAATCTTAAAATTGGTGAATCACAGTTTTACAAAGCAAAAGATCAATCCCATTTTTTCCCCTAAAAACAAAACTGTACTCAATCTGTATCAGAGGTGGTATGCAGCAAGTTCTGACCAGTTCTGGAGAACCAGTAGCGGAAATTTTGAGTAGTTCGGAGAACCGGCTAATACCACTTCTAACTGGAGATTTTACAGTCTCCTTCCCCTGCCATGCCCACCAAGCCACTCCCACAGAACCGGTAGTAAAAAAATTTGAATCCCACCACTGATCTGTATGATGCCATTTTCTCAAAGCACTCACTGCATTTCTTGATTGATTATCGGTTGTCCAGCCAGCCTTAAAATAAACATTGTCTGTCTGTCGGTCTATCATCTATCCTCCCTCCTTCCCTCCCTCTCATCATCTGGCTTTGGAAAACATTGTTAATAATACATTTATACCATGGCCCATTGTCAATGGCATATGATTTCATTGTCAACTCATAAAACATTTATCTGGTCTTTTAGAATTGTCAACAGAAAGGAAGGGGAGCAGTGCAGCAGCTTGCAAAACCGAAACTGCATTCCATAAATGTTTTCAAAGATAGTTTCTAGGTGACCGAAGTTTCTGCCATGCAAAATTCTAACTGGAGAGTATGATTGATGACTCTTTGCTATGGATGTGTCCCACTGGAGAATATGAATTATGATACGCCCAGGGGGTGGGGGAAAACCAGGGTCAAGGGTGACAATGATGTATCTCATAGTCGGCTACACCCAGGCAGCACCAGCATGTCTTCTAATAAATTTTCTTTAAGCTTTGAAAATCCGGCTAGAGATTCATAATTTAAATGGAAGTAACTACTGGAGCCCTCACATTCATATCATGAAGCGGACCCATCCTGAGCTATCACTGCTTAGAATCCCCATTAAAAATTTTACATGGCAAATTTCATAGTGCTTCAACTGCAGAGATCTCCAGCCCTCCATCAAAAACAGCTCTTATCTAAACACACTATCAACTACCCATCACAGAGCTATCAATCTGCCCAGAAATATGCCTCACTGACTTCTATTGGGTTTCTTCCATAGATCTGTGTAACATTGAGTCTACTCAAAGGAAAATGCCATTGCCTTAAGTGGAATTATTTTCCAGGTAAGTCTACATAGGATTGCATTTTAAGAGATGAATATAAGGGTGGACTCTGTTCTTCCAGGAGAATAGAGTTTTAGCATGAGTACTCAGATCTATTTGTTGGTAGATTATTTCTCCTGGGCCATTCACTGGTGAGAAAACTGCAAGACAGTGTTCCAGAAGAAGAGACACAATAAGGCTTTGTATCCAGAGTTCCTATCTTTTTTGTGTTCTGTTTGCCTAAATGCTGCACAAATATGCCCTGCTATATTTTTTTCCCCCCAGCACATCCTCATGATATTGTCTTCTTTGCATTCTCACCCTGTAATGTACCAGCTTAGTCACCATCAGTGATTCCAATTTTAAAGTCCCTTTTCTTTTGGGACACATTTTCTTTTGGGACACATTTTTATTTATAAACTGCCCAGAGTCAAAGCAGCATACAAAAATAAATGAACATATTCTGTGGTGTATACAAGATGGCATACTTCACTGACACTGAGGCTGACAATGCTGTCTGCACAGCCCTTATTGACTTTGTGTTGCCTCTTTTCTGGTCCCTGAGAATTGTCTCCCAAGGCCATCTTGGAAAATGGCTTCTTTTTGGGGAAGAAGGAATACTGTGACAGATAAATATAGAATAACAGAATAACAGAGTTGGGAGGGACCTTGGAGGTCTTCTAGTCCAACCCTGTGCTCAGGCAAGAAACCCTATACCATTTCAGACAAACGGTTATCCAATATCTTCTTAAAAACTTCCAGTGTTGGAGCCTCCACAACTTCTAGAGGCAAGTTGTTCCATTGATTAATTGTTCTGTCAGGTACCTTTGTTTACTTCAAGAGTAAACAAAATTATATGCCACTACTAAACATGACTTCTGTGCTTCTTCATAAGAAGGAGTTTTATGATCCATGAAAGTGTGGACGGAGCACAATTTTTTTCCGAATAATGAAAGTAGCTGCATTTTTATCCATGTTTTCATGGCTGCTTTGTAATATGTTCCACAAGCAGCCATACAAACCAAGAAAAAGATGCATTACTTTAATTGTTTTAAAAGAGTACTTTACTCCTTTTTTGAGATGCTGGCAATCAATAGTTATTTTGAATGGGATTGGGAAAGACTTAGGCTTCATTTACCTTACTGGCAGGGTGGGATTCTACCAGTTCGCACCTAATCACTAGAACCTGTTGTTAACATTCTAAGCTGTTCAGAGAACTGGTTGTTAGAAGAAATTACTAGCCTAATCCTGTAAGGAAGGCAGGAAGGAAACATTCTGGTGTTGCTTACAGAAACTGCCTTTCCATTAACCCTTATTACATTCTTGGCAGGACTAGAGTTCCTGTCTCTGGAACATCTCTGGAGTTTTTTTCTTCTCCTTTGCTGGTACTTTGCTTGTGTGGAGTGACCATTTAAAGTTACAATGGTACTGTTAAAAGTGACTTATGACCATTTTTCACACTTACGACTGTTGCAGCATTCCCAGTCATGAAAGGCCAGGCGAGGAGATGCGTGCCTTGATGTGAGTAATATTGAGTTGGCCACACCCAGCCAATAACATGACCACCAAGCCATTTCCACCCAGTCACATGACCACCAAGCCACGCCCACCACCTAAACCATGCCCACAGAACCGGTTGTTAAAAATTTTGAATCCCACCCCTGCCTACTGGCAGTGGTCCTGATCCAGATGAGATTATTATTTTGTTGTAATTAAACAAAACTGGAAATGAGCTGAGATGATTTGCAGGTACCAAGCTAAAAATTGTTGTACAACATGTATGGAAAGTATCGGCTAGGAAAAATCTGTTTTCTTTGATGCTGAAAAATATGATGAAATGGAAAGTTGTTTAACAGTAGATTCCTGTTTATCTACCACCCTATCATTAAACTTTTATTTATTTCTATGAATTTATTTCTACTTAGACATTACTATCTTTATTTAAAAAAAACCTCTGTTTTGAAATATTGATCAAGGAACATCAGATTCATACAGTTAATTATTGTTGAGCCATTACATCTTAAAATCAGGACACGTTTTGGATTTTGTAACATCTGCCCCAGAGAAAGAGTTGTACTGTGTGAATTATTATCCCATTTGAAACACAGAACCTACCTCAAATGGCTTTAAAACCATATTGTAGTGAAATATGGAGTTTATTCCATTAACTACTGACTGAGTCAATTGGAGAAGTGCTGTTATTAATTTCAATGGAAAGCTAAAATGCAGTTCATTTTCTATAATTGCAGGCCCATGGCCTAAAGAGTTCGTAAAAGCTTTTAATCTGAGGCATTTTTAGAAGGGCATGATCAGAATTTCATCTAGAATAATCAGAAGGGACATAATTATGAAAGCCTCTGTAAAATTCAAATGTAAAGAACTTCACTTACTATGATCTAAGTCTCCAGTGTTTCAAACCAATGTCTTATGTTCATCCACACACTGTTAAAAACAGTGATTAGATCTGCAAACATCTTAATCACGATTCATTTGGAGTAAAGATTAATGTTAACTATGTTTGCATATTTTGTTATTTCTTTGTGCATTTTAGTCAAAATTAATCAGATCAAGAAGCATCTGCAGGGGAAGATTTTAAAATGTCAGTATAGCAGCCACGATGATACATTTTGAAACGCTGCTTCTTTTTTATGTGTACCATACATTAAAAAACCCCCACAGAGCTTTGATCTCATTATTGTAGATACTATCTTCATTTTTTTACCATACAATGCTGAGACCCCTGCATGCAATTACCCCATTCTGTGCTTTCAAATACTTTACGTAGTAGTCCATCTATATCCACTGAAGGTCTTCATGCTCCGTGCCTTGATTGATGAACTTACTTACCATTGTCTCCTTGTTATTACCTAGTCCTTGTTATTACCTAATAGTAGGGAGAAAAGCAAGTTTCTGTTCTTTTTCTCTCTCTTACATCTATTTATAAACGCAGGAAAGATAGTTGAACAGATAGCAGTGCCAAGTAAAAACAATGCCAGGAGCCTCCTGCATGGTCTACAAGTCTTGTTAGTTGACCACAAATCTGCTAAATCTTAAATTGATATTTTCCCTTTACCTGCAGCAATCATGCTACAAACATATCCTTAAAACTTTTTTTCTGCCATGTGCCACGTGTACCTAATGTTGGCTTCATCTTGTCCACCAGCTCTTGAGTAAGACAGAGGTAAGCAGGAGTGGGCTTCAAAATTTTTACAAAAAAATTGATTAGAAAGATATTAAAAATTAGAAAAAGATATGTAATTGAATTAAGAAAGGAATGAGATAATTTAAAATAAGGCTATAGGAAGTAAAGAAAGGGAAAAGCTATTGAAAAAATGGCAAAAATAGTTATAAGATATGGATTAGAATGTATAAGATAAATATGTATTGAGTTTATGCCTGTATGGAGAAGTGGTAACCCGGGGGCACGCTGTTTTTTTAAAAAAGATATTTTATTTGTATTTGTACGTTTTGTGAAAACTTAAATAAAACTTTTATTAAAAAAAATTTTTTTAGCAACATATTCTCTGCCCAGTTGCTGGGTAGGCGTGGCCTAGTTGGCCTCCTGCACCATATAGGGGGGATTTTTGCCTTCCCCGGGCTCCGGAAGCATCTCTTGAGCCTTCGGGAGGGTGAAAACAGCCTCCCCAGGTTCCGGAGGCTGGAAACGAGCCCATTTCTGGTTTTCCGAAACTTCCAGGAGGCCTGTTTTTCCTCCTTCGAGTCTCCGTGCGCACTCTGCACTTACCTGCATCCAAAACAGGCTGTGTGGGGACTCCTGAGAGGGGCAGGGTGGGGTGGGTGGGGCCAGCCAGGAGTGGGAGTTGGGCAGGAGTGGGATTCAAAATTTGTAACAACCATGCGTGGCTTGGTGGTCACGTGACTGGGTGGTCATGGCTTGGTAGTCATGTTATTGGCTGGGTGTGGCCTACTCAATATCACATTAAGGCACGCATCTTTTCGCCTGGCCTCTCATGACCGTGGGGATGCTGCAACAGTCGTAAGTGTGAAAAATGGTCATAAGTCACTTTTTTCAGTGCCATTGTAACTTTGAATGGTCACTCCACATAAACAAAGCACCAGCAAAGGAGGGGAAAAAAACTCCAGAGATGTTCCTGAGACAGGAAGTCTAGTCCTGCCAAGAATGTAATAAAGGTTAACGGAGAGGCAGTTTCTGTAAGCAACACCAGAATGTTTCCTTCCTGCCTTCCTTACAGGATTAGGCCAGTAATTTCTTCTAACAACCGGTTCTCCTAACTGCTTAGAATGTTAACAACCAGTTCTAGCGAATAGATGCGAACTGGTAGAATCCCACCTCTGGATTTGGGGGTTCTCCAAACTGCACAGAATCTTAGCTAGGGCTCTCCCAAACCCCTGTGAACCCCCAGCAGCCCACCCCTGGAGGTCATTGTTAGCTGTACTAGGAAATGATATTGTCCTCCTTATTCCAATATTCTCCAAGGGCAGTGCACAGTATGTAAACTTTGTTAGGCACTGTCACCCAGGATCTTGGAGGGAACTTGGGAACTGAAATTGAGATGATAGAGGTAGCTAGGAACTGACAGTGGAGATAGCAATGTTCATGCCCGTTTCATTTTCTGTTGATAAGTAGGCAGTGTTTCAATTTAGCTGTGAAGAAACATAAATAAATCTTAAGTTAAATTTGATTCTAACCATTATCTTTCCAATTTATGAATCACAATCTATGGGGGGGATATTTTTCATATGCAGTGTGCAAAATAAATTTTGTTGATGACAGTATAAGGAGGAAACGTATTATATGCAGAATGCATGTGATGTGTACTAAAAATCTGCACTTTGTTTTCTATTGAAGTCAAGTGCAGAAAGTAATGCACAAAGCATCTGTAAGCTTCACGTCCCTTAAACTGTGCTGAACAATCTCTGTTCCAAATGCCACAACGTCTTAACAGGCATGTGCTTGGCAAATGACGGAAGTGATCCAAGCTGTACAACTTTCAGAACTGAATGTCTAAGTCAGTAGATCAAGGAGCTTACTTTTAAATCAGTCCTGGCTTTTTTCCCAGTAAAGACATGTTGCATTTAATTTAGCTCTTAACATAATGTGTATTAATGTAATGCTATCTGGATCCTTCTATAACTAAATCAGCACCACTGATACACAAGAGAGGGATTTAGCAAACTGGGAGTAATCCTGAGATTTGCAAAGTGTGTCCATGTCTCTCTCTCTCTCTGTTTGTGTGTGTATAAAGAGGATGATTAAAACTTAAGAAGCCTAACTATTTCCCCTTCCTCTGTCCAAATGCATCTAACCCAATACATTTAGAACACGTAGGCTATGAAGAAAGTGGAAAGCTGGCTCTGATATTGACTGAAGCAGTTTGGAGAAAGACGTAACTAGTCTGAAATACTCCATACAGCAACACTCAAGTTTCAGTTCACAACTGTAAAATATTTACTTACATTTTTTAAAAAAAAAGATTATTTATTATTATGAGATATGACTAAGGCACCAAGCTACAAATTGGAGACCATGAGTTCTAGTGTCAGGCACAAAGCCAGCTGAATGATTGTGGCCAGTCACTCTTTCTCAGCCCTAAGTGAGAAGAGGCAAAGGAGGCAAGGACAAATCTCTTCCAAAAATGTTATCAAGAAAACTGCAAAAACTTGTCCAGACAATTGCAGCAATCAACATTGATCTGAAGGTATATACCCAAGGGTATAATGTATTACTATGGAACGTAGCACCAATCAGTTCAACATGGTTATAAATACATAGGATATTGCAGCTACAGAACAAGATTGGCACCCTGTTAATTGCACAGTTGAGAAAAATCTGTAAGCTTCACGTCCCTTAAACTGTGCCGAACAATCTCTGTTCCAAATGCCACAACGTCTTAACAGGCATGTGCTTGGCAAATGACGGAAGTGATCCAAGCTGTACAACTCACCATTCTCCTCCAAATGATGGAAACAAATGGAAAATGTTGACCAAAAGAGAAAAGAAAGATAAATGGGAAATGTATCCAGGCTGGTTTTCTTACTCATTACCATGCCCATGGTTCCTACCAAAGAAAGTAAAGTTGGCCAACTTCAGGAAGCCAAAGTTTGCCTGCTTCCTTTTCTGCAGTTCTGTGGAGTTCTGCCACTATTGTAAAACTTGATTTGCCATTGTTTAATGTCTATTCTAGCGTGTTATATTTCATCATTTTCTTAACTTTTTTATTTATCCACTATCAAAAGTTACACACTTAGGTTTCTGGTTGTCTCAGATAACTTTTTAAATAATCTGGCTGATAGTTTTGTTAATAGGCAAAAAAAAAACATCTTGTGGATTGTCACAGTTTTAAGGATGCTATTTAGGCTGATGGAGACAATTGGAAGGAGAAATATTCTACCTTAGTTAGGCAAAACCATTCTTAACAGGTTGAGCAGATTAAATAGCCTTCTTAAGGTGACAAGACAGAAGACCACTAGATAAAGGTAAAGGTTTCCCTCGCACATACGTGCTAGTTATTTCTGGCTCTAGGGGTGGTGGTCATCTTTGTTACAAAGCCAAAGAGCCAGTGCTGTCTGAAGACATCTCCGTGGTTATGTGGCCAGCATGACTAAATGGCAAAGGCGCATGGAACACTGTTACCTTCCCACCAAAGTGGTCCCTGCTTTTCTACTTGCATTTTTACATGCTTTTGAACTGCTAGGTTGGCAGAAGCTGGGACAAATAATGGGAGCTCACTCCATTACGCGATGCTAGGGATTCAAACCGCCGAACTGCTGACCTTTCTGATCGACAAGCTCAGCGTCTTATGGGTTAATACAAAATATCAGTTGTATAACTGATATTTTGTATTAACCCATAAGACGCTGAGCTTCAATTGAAAAACAAACTGAAATCATTCAGGAGGGGGGGAAGTAAAAATAAAAACAACTTACAATAACATGGTTGCATAAGTATGCACAGCCTCTTGTAAGTAGGATGCGGCTGTAATACATACAGTATATCCCAAGGGGAACTTAGAAATAGTTCAGGTGGCAAGTCATTGAACTATAATTATGTCCTGAAACTACTATAAATGATGTAAAGATATCTTGAAAGGAAGATTTTTTGTGTGGTTATTGTATGGGACTCAATTTCTTTGACCAAATGTTTGGTGGGATTTGATTCAAAAGGTTTACAAAGCCATTGCTTCTGAGAAGATTGGATATGATAATTGAGCAAACCAGAAGACTAACCAAGGCTGCAATCTAAAACAGAGTTGTTTAAAAATAACAATGCCTAAAATATATTGGGCTTCTGAGATCAGGCTAAAATGAGATTTTTGTGAACACAGTATGATCACTTTCATATTGCTTTTCTGTGAATCTTGAATTCTTGCCTTCATCTTTTCTCCTGTAAGGCTTTATTCAGATCATTGTCTACTCATGTTACAGAGTTTTAAAGGATTAAATAGTGAATCATTTCAAATATCTGTCAATACATGTGAAACATTTCCCTTGTCTAAATAATTACTTAAGGAATTAACTCTCAACGCAATAGAAATGCAAATTAAGCTTTGGTCTTTATGATGTGCTCTATTTTGATTAAGCACCAGTGGATTCTACGATGTACAAATTACATGACTGTGATATAGATTGCTCACAACCATTAGTATATAGTGCAAGGGAGATCTATGCAGGATCGAGGAAAGCATCTCAGTGACAGGCAGAGAAATAGACCCTGGCAACAGAACAATTTTAGTACAGATAATATTAATTTTAACCCATATTTTAAATATATTGTCTGCTATTTCGAGGACTTGCAGATTAGAAAGAATATGTCAAATCATAAAGTACATACCTTCCTCCTATTTCCCCCACAGCAACCACCCTGTGAAGTGAGTTGGGATGAGAGTGATTAGCCAGCTGGCTTTAGTGGCTAAGGTAGAACTAGAACTCTTGGTCTCTGGCTTTCTAGCCTGATGCCTTAATCACTAGACCAAACTATTGTGTTTGGCTACCTGATTGTGCTATTACTTTACTTTATTTAAATTTATATACCGCCCCTCTCCCAGAGGGACTCGGGGCGGTGTACAGCCAGATAAAATATACATATAAATACACATACAATAATTAAAAGGAATTAAATAGATTGGCCATTATTAAAAGATTAAAAAATTAGGAGATTAAGAAGCTAAAACCATTTAAAATCAAATTTAAAACCCTACACGTAACTTTAGGCCAGACCGGCTTGATGGAATAAGTGAGTTTTTAGTGCGCGCCGGAAGGTCAATAGGTCGGGGACGGTCTTCATCTCCGGGGGTAATTCGTTCCAGAGGGAGGGTGCTCCCAAAGAGAAGGCCCGAACCCTCGGGGTCTCCAGCCGTCCAGCTGGCGGCACCCCGAGGAGGCCCGCCCTGTGGGAGCGCACTGGTCGACGGGAGGCCGACGGTGGCAGTAGGCGGTCCCGTAAGTACCCAGGTCCTAAGCCATGGAGTGCTTTAAAGATGATCACCAGCACCTTGAATCGCACCCGGAAGGCCACCGGGAGCCAATGCAGCTCATGCAAAAGTGGTGTAACATGGGAGCTCCGAGAAGCCCCCAAAACTACCCGTATTGATACAGAATCTGGTCAAAAGTTTGAAGCACCGATATTTTTTTCTACCCTCTTCCTAAAATGCATTCCCTCTTCATCTCCATCATCTGAGTCACAAATTTATCAATGACTCAAAGCCAGACCGCCCTATGAAAGAGGAATTTGATAAAAACCAAACCATGCCAATGGTTTGTAACCAATTTTGCAAAGATTAGATTCTGTGGAACACGCATTGAAATAAGATTGCTGAAATTAGGGACCAAACAATGGTCCATCATGTGAACTTATATAATCCTGACTGCTGTGCAGGGGTGGGATTCACATTTTTAAATAACCGGTTCTGTGGGCATAGCTTTGGTGGTGGGCATGGCTGGGTGGGCATGTGACTGGGTGAGCATGGCTTAGTGGTCATGTTATTGGCTGGGCGTGGCCAACTCAATATCACTCACATCGAGGCACGCATCTCCTCGCCTGGCCTCTCATGACTGTGGGGATGCTGCAACAGTCGTAAGTGTGAAAAATGGTCATAAGTCACTTTTTTCAGTGCCACTGTAACTTTAAATGGTCACTCCACACAAGCAAAGTACCAGCAAAGGAGAGAAAAAAAAACTCCAGAGAGGTTCCTGAGACAGGAAGTCTAGTCCTGCCAAGAATGTAATAAGGGTTAACGGAGAGGTAGTTTCTGTAAGCAACACCAGAATGTTTCCTTCCTGCCTTCCTTACAGGATTAGGCCAGTAATTTCTTCTAACAACCGGTTCTCCGAATTGCTTAGAATGTTAACAACTGGTTCTAGCAAATAGGTGCGAACTGGTAGAATCCCACCCCTGCTGCTGTGGCTGCTGGGTCCCAAAGTGTATCCCATCTTCAAGCTTATTGTACCTGTGACTATTATTAAGTATTGTACCTTATGATTCTTGACGAATGTATCTTTTCTTTTATGTACACTGAGAGCATTTGCACCAAGACAATTTCCTTCTGTGTTCAATCACACTTGACCAATAAAGAATTCAGTTCAGTTCAGTTCAACAAGAATCAAGTTGGGGCTGTTTAGGTCATATATTAATTTCAAAATAAAAAGGTCCTCTCTTACAGTACATGGGTTGCTCTTAAATGGGGATGAGAATTAGGATAATTAACCTATGAGTAGGTAATGTCCATGCCCTGCACAAATATTATCAAGTAGACCATAAAACTGCTGAATTCTGAGGGTGCTTTATCCATCCCAGCATGTAAGACCAAAGTAGACTTATGGAATTAAATATATCAACCTCCATTGATATATTAGAGCATTTAACCAAGAAGTATATCCTATTCATTGAAGCTGAGCTGTGGAGTTCTGTTCTATAGTAAAGCATTCTTTACTATAGGAACACTATACCATATTGGTATTCCATATGATGGATTTCTTCCATGCAAAAAGAGATAGGAGGGCAGCAATGGAATTTCTTCAATTCACAGGTTTGTGAGAATATAAGCCAATGTATATAACCAAGTGTTATAGCTAAAACATACATATCATAGTAGCAAGAAGCTCAATAAAGTCACAATTATACTAAAGAACTGAGATGTGCTCGAAGGTTCAAGTAGACATTATAAAAGACAACAATCAAGACTATACACCATTGCAAAAGGAAATCTTTTTTTATTTTTCTCTTATCCTTCAGTTAATACCACAGCACTGGAATTCACCGTATAGTATAGTTTAAGACAGAAGGCACTGAAGAACCAACCCAATGATATACATGAGAATAATAAGGAAATTGAAATAACATTCAGCAAAAAAATAAAAAATAGGCCAAGGATAAGAGAATCCACCTGGTACTAGCTTCTACTAATAGAGATGGTAATTGATAGTACAAAATCCTAGCATAAATCTATGGTACTCTTTGCCACTACATGAGATGATGGTTTTTGCCTGAGCATTCAGTGCAATGGCCTAATTTCAAATGGCATGTGCTGAAAATAGGACAACTATGTTCCTCATTAGCCTATAGGGTAACTTGCAATAAAATGTAGTGCTTTGTTTACAAAGTTAAAACTGAAAAGTTATATCCCATCATTCATTCAAGGAAGGGAAAATAGTTAGCTTGTTCTTGCTTATTATTGTACAAACATTAAGGCTTAACCCTCAATTTTTTTCATTTTCAATGTATCCATAATGGTGGTACAACACTAAGCTCATCATACCAGATCGCTTTTTTAGAGTGATATCCTCTTATCCACAGCCGTATTTCTCTCTTCATAATCCTGACTTCTGTGGCTGCTGGGTCCCAAAATGTATCCCATTTTCAAGGGATTCCATAATGGGATTCTTTATGAAGGTGGACCATTTTATTACAGCAAATATGGAAGGCTACGTATATAGTAGCAATAACTAGAACTAGAACGTGAAAAGTTTTCAATGCTAGTACCCGCTCCTATGCATCACATCAACTGCTTTTGAAACAATTCCAAAAGCAACATGCAATATAGCATCAGAGACAGTTAGAAAAAAAATCATGGAGATACAATAGTCCTTATGCAACCCCAGGAAGTTCTTTGGACTTTGGTCTGTGTACAAATGGGAATTTTCACTGCAGTTTTGACTGGCCTGAATAAATCCCTATCCTTGATGGATATTATTAAACACAGTAATACTGTATGGATCTACAGTGTGAAAACAAAAGATTTTGCATTGCACAGGACAGAAATAAAATATTCGTTGTGTTGGTTGTTTTTTTAAAAAATCAAAATCTTACCACTTTCTTTAAAGTAAGGAACTCAAAAAGACATGCCATATTATTCCATATTAGAATGTTTCCAACATGAGAGTGAAGGGAGGCAGGAAAAATGCATGCCTATATTAGATAGATGTGAGGGTAAAATACATTCTCAGATAAGTAATACTAGCATTATAATACACAGATCATTCTAAACGTACTTAACCATTATGAATTAGACTTCTTTTAAGTAGGCCAAATGATTTTTGCAGAGGAAATCTGGATTCATTTGAAAGCCAACGTTGAGTGCTTTACAAAAGGATGTCCATATTGTCCAACTGTGATCTACCTCTGGTAAAAGTTTGTCTTAGAATGTAATTGTGAATCTGTGTATAAAACAAACTAGCTGTCCTCAGCTCAGAGAAGATAAATAATTAAGGAAACAACTCCATAAACAATGTAGGTTGTTTCAGCATTTTAGGTAAAGGCATCTGGGCTTTTATCAGGAGACAAAATAACGAGGGAAAATACCATTCTTTCTTCCAGTTATGGGTGTTGGGTTCCTTCTCCCCATTAGACTTCCTGAAATTATAACATAGCACTCCTAGTAATAGTTTTTTCCCTTTTCTAAATTATTTCTCAGCTTTTGCATATAAGACACACAAGAAAGCTACAATTAGCTGCAGTATAAAGTGTAAAAATGGTTTTTAGAAAAACATTTTTTTATATAGCAAAACATTCACTTTGGACAGCAATTACCAATGCATGTTAATATTGCAGATCAAACTAATGTCACCCCCAATTAATTTTTGTTACTGTTGCCAGCACTGTTATCATACCCCCATTACATTTTATTTAAGGGTACAACCCCCTTACACATGAAATATTTTAAAAAAATAATCCAATTATTGCAGTTCTTTTTTTTTTTTTAAAGTAGGCTTTGGTCCTACTCAGTGAACACAGTCAGGATGGAAAGAAATTCAAATAAATTTTGTAAGGATTAGGAATATTGAGACACACATAAATTTTTGCTCCTTTGAAAGGGACTATGAAGTCTACAAAACGTACACCTTAATTTGCTAGATTTCTGCTCTTAAATCTCCTTAGTGAAAGAGAGAACTGGCAGGACCTAGATGACCAAGAACTGTAATAGGCAAATAAAGTTATATATAGAAGTGGCAGATTTTCATTAAAGCATCACTCTTTTGAAAGAATTTATATTGTATCTACTCTAACAATTGTGTACACTTCATGAAGAGTCATTGTACACACTTTGTACCTCCACTTTCACTTATCATTCCAATCTTTTACTTTAAAAAAATCTGGACTTTATGGTTGAAGAAATATGCTGCCTAGTCTGATAAAGTTGACCATAGCTTTCTTTTACATAAACTGTTCTGGAATAGATGGTCGTATTAGCAGATGGATTCACTGTTGATTGAACAATAGTAACCAATTCATGATTTTTAGTAGATAAAGGGGAGCGGATGCTTCAGAATTCTATTCTGGACCCAGCATTCTTCAGCATTGTTATAAATGATTTATGCAAGCTATAGAATGGATGCTAAGTAGATTTGCAGATGGCACAAAGCCGAGAGGAGAGATTGGTAATATATTAGAAAACCAACTCAAGTGTCAAAGGATATTGACTGATTTGCATATTGAGCCCTTTCAATGAAATTCAGTTCAATGGTCAGAAATGTTAAGGTTCTGCAATTAAGGTGAAAAGAAACCAGATGCACAAGTACAATACTGGTGGCATTTGTTTTGAAAGTAGTATTGGTGAGAAGGATCTGAGTGTCCTGGTAGACCACAGATTAAGTAAGAGCCAACAATGTACTGCAACTGCCCCAAAAGCTAATGCCACCTTAGGCTGCGTCAACACAGGTATAATCTTGAGATTGTGGGGAACGACAATTCTACCATGTGCTGGCCTGATCAAATTACAACTAAAATAATGTATCTGGGATTGGCTGCCACAGTACAGGAATTGGAAAGAAGGCAGAGAAGAACAAGAGATGGTGAGAGGTTTGGCAATTAAATCCTATCAAGAACAATTAAAAGAACAGGGAATGTTTACCCTAAAGAAGTTAAGGCTAAGGGGAGACATAAAACTTTACAATGCCAGAAGGGCTAACATAGGGAAGAGGATGTACATTTATTCTTCGTAATGTCAGAGGATAGGACAAGAACTAAAAGGTGGCAGCTTCATAAAGAGAGATCCACATTTAAAATTAGGCAGAATATCCTGACTATGACAGCTATTAAGTAGTGGCATTCTGGAGTTGTGAATGTTCCATTTCTAGAGGTTCTCAAACAATGGCTGGTTATTCATTCTAGTTAGCCTAGAAGACCAAGGTCCCTTCCTGCCCTATTATTTGATGACTCTTGAAGGTCAGGGAATGGGTGAGCCAAGCTTCCTGTGGCAAGAAGCTCCATTGTACCCCATGCCTTGTCCAATGATAATGCAAAAAACACAATGAAGACTTAATGGAGGAATAAATTATGCAAAACAGAAAATGCAGACATAATGGCAAGTTCTCATAATTTATTCAGATTACAGGATTTGGAATTGTCACAAAAGATACCTGCCTATAAGCAAAGCACCGCTCTGCATCCAATGCTGCTTTCATAGGTTGGTCATGCATCAGTGCATGCCTTAGATAATAATACTGATGCAGTTTCAGCCTTGGGGCAACTATTTATGCTACCAGAGGTTCTTACAAGCTGCTGTCATGCTTCATAGGAAACATGGGCTTGCTGATTACATGTAGCCAGGGGCAAATTGGTACATTATAAATATGATGCCATAAATACTTTTTTGGACAACGGCTGACAACCATTCTCTTTCTTTCCACCACTCCCTGCCATCCAATGCATTTGATTATAGAAAACCAATTGTAACCTTGGGGCAGTGGGCCTTCTTATGGATTAAGACTATTATATGGAGCATGTGCTACATGGAGTTACTTCCTGCAGCTTCTATGTGTCAGTCATAGCACAAACAATTGCTCAGGCTCTCATATAAACAGAAGAATACTGAAATGTAGGAAAAATGTTGACGTTAATCTACTAAATGTTAACGCAGCAACACATTTTAACAATTGAAACAGAGGGTTCCAAGTGTGCCTTCTGCAAGCAAAGCTGAAAACCTAAATAGGAAACACCTTACAGAATAACCATCTCTTGTATAGAAGGCCTTATGTGTCCCTTGTTGTTAACCTGCTGTCTTCAGGTTATACATTTGCATCTGTATTTAACAATGCGGAGATCAGCCTAGCTGGTAGCTAACATGCCAGCATGTTTGCAACCAGGCTACAATAGTTGGAATAGGCTGATCTCCTTAAGCCAACCAAGAAACTGAAGTATATGAACATGGATACTGCAATGACATAATGATGGGAAATAAACAAAATAATAATAAACAAAACTTGATAGGAATGGCTACTTTAGGATGAGAAAAACAACACAGTACGGTTAAAAATCTTCCTTTCCCATGCACCCCACTGTTCACACATATTTGTCAGATTTGAAGGTAGCAATTTTTTGGCCCAGCTTATTACCAGCTGCATTAGTAGAAAAGGGGAAAAAAAACACAGCTTTGCCTGAAAAAGTCGAGCCAGCTATTAAAAAAAAAAAGCTGCTTCAACCAATGTATATGTTCTTTGCATGTTATACAAGACTTCCTGGCCAGCAGATAACAGTCAAGGTTACTTTATTTCTCTGTTCCTTTAACATAGGAACCAGCGCTGAATGGCTCATACCCATGGTTGAAAGTCCATTGACAGCAACAATCATATCACCACATCTAAGGAGAGAAACAATGAGGATTAGTAAATTACACAACTATATACTGCAGGAAATGACCTGAGTTTGCACGACCAATTCTTAGATGCCTCTGTTTAGGTATGATGGAAAACTAAATTTGACACCATTCTAGTTACAAAAGATATGTTAACTGGCTGATGTATACATGCAAAAAATAATTGTTCCAAAGAAGAAAGCATTTTGTTTACATTAAATACATGTCTTACAGCAAGTACAATCTCTCACTAACTGTCTCCACCACAGAAGGGTATGCCTCTTTGAAGATGATGCTGGTAATTCAGATTTTAAAAAGTAATAATTGAATTCAAATGATTTTGAATGTTTAATTTGATTGACTGAGTAATTGAGAACACTTCAGTTAATGGAACAATTTATAATGGATTTACTAAATAGCATAGCTGTGGAAAATATCTGGAAAGGCAGAAAACTGAAAACATTCAGCTTAGCATTTAAAATTGTGAAAAAAGAAGAATGTAGATTGATTTGGTGGGTAATAGATTCTTAGTTTGTGATAGATTACCTGAAGGATATCAAATTGGAAAAATGACCCAGATCCTCCTGAGGAAGTAGAGTCAGAAGTTCACCAGGCAAGGCTGCTATGAGAAATATACTAGGTATCTATCAAAGTATCTGCTAAAAGTTGGACTCTAGCCTTGAGGCAGGTGCCATTAAGGTAAATGAGCCTTAGTCTGGCTTGGTTATTTGGGAGGAATTTGATCCAGTTAGTGTATAGGATTCTTAGGCTATAAGTTTGGATCCCTGTCCCTCCTGGTTACCCAAACATCCCCAGGAGATGACATGGAGTTAGGATCTGGTGATGGGAATGAAGGAACAGTCCTTCCAATTTTGAAGGAGGAACTGGTTCATTCCCTTCTAAAAAAAAGCTATTGAGGAACTCAACTAGGTAGACAACTTCTGTCCTTCCCTTTCTACTGAAAATCAGCAAAAAAAAAAGGTCCCAAATCATGATCACATGACCATGGAACACACAACTGGTTGTAAATACAAGCAGTTTGCCAACCACCCAACTGTGACTGCAAGAGGGGGAGGAAGTCATAACTTTGAGGATGGATCATTTGTCGCTTTTTAAAAGTCCATCATAACTTTGAATGGCCATTAATGTCAGCTGTAAGTAGAAGACTACCTGTCAATCAAATTCCTTGCTCAGTGCCTCAGGATCTATACTTTACAAAAAGTTACTTTTAACACACAAAATACACACATTTCATATTGTCTTGAGCAGTGTTTCTCAACCCTGCAACTTTAAGATGTGGGGACTTCGGTGCCCAGGATTTGGGAAGTTGAAGTCCATACATCTTAACGCTACCAAGATTAGGAAATGCTGGACTTGAGAACAAATGTGAAGTATCAACTGTGAGCTCTGGTGACTTCCTTATCTTGTTAAAATTACAGATAAAAAAACCAAAAGGAAGCCTTACTTGAGTCTTCCATCAAAATATGCTGGTGTTCCTATAACAATTGTTTTAATGAAGAAAGGCTGGTTTGTGTGATTTTCCTCGTAGCCACCAACAATGCTAAATCCCCAGCTGGCTAGATTGCTCCTTCTCAGCACAACGTCATGGTAACTATGTAGGCAGCTGTGGGGGGAAAAAGGGCAAGGAGTTGTAAAATCTATTAAGCAAATCTGTTAGCCCGCTAACAAATAATATTAACTCTTTCAGGCTTGCCTGCCTACAACGAATTAATGGTTTTTAATAATTCAAACAGTAATCGTTCGGTAAGATGGCTTTCTAAACAAAATCTCTTCTTTCCCTAAAGTGTGGCACACCTTTTAAATATCCAGGCAAAACATTAAGTCAACTGACTTCATTCCCAAACCTGGATCCATATTCTATGAGATCAAGAATGCTGATGCTTGGAGAGTAACTAATTTGGGAAAAACCTTGGGAAAAGTAACTTGAGGTCTTGAAAGGGGCAGATACATTTTAAACATAAAATAGCAAATAATAAATATATGACAAATCACTTTTATAGCTCCTTTTTAAAATGGACTCCTTTTTACCAAACAGGGCCTATGTTGTGGTTCGCCAGTAGCCTGTGCAAATGGCAGTGGAATTGGACAGCGGGGAAAAACGGGGACCAGTCCGGGAGTCTGGGGAGGACTCAAACGAGGGTCCTGCGTCTGATGCAGAGATGGGACCAGGACTATCTGGGAGTGGAGTGCTGACTCCGGAGCCTCCAGAGTCTGGCAGCAGCGAGGCAGAGAAACAAAGGGAGCCTGCTCCCGGCGTGCATGTGCACAGAGCTACTAGAAGGCAAAAGCAGCTGAGACTAAAGGGGTGACTCGGCAGTAGAGCTTGGAGGTGATTGCCCCTCCCATAAGATATAAAGGACAGGCAAAGGTGAAGAAACCTTCATAGGAAGCAAAGTCGTTCGCTCTGTTCAGATTAAACCTTGAAGCTCTGTGTAGACATTGTACTTCGATTGGTTTTTTACAGTTAATTTGGCACTTTAGTTGTTGGCAGCAATTCAAAGGAGATAAAGGTGGGTGCTTATCTCGAGGGACTGTTTGGGACTCATTACGGGCTGGGAATGAACATAATTCCCAGTGTTGAAATAAAACAAGAGTTCTTTGGACTAAGCATGTGCTTAATTACGGTCAGAACAGCCTGCTTCTTTATTTTGTTGGTTTGGGCTTTCACAAGAAATTATAGGCTAATCCTGATATCCTGAGAGAAATTCTAAAAAAAAGGTATTGCTCTACTAATCAAGTATATTTATAGAAACCTTATTAAAAATTACAATTATGTCTTCTATTTTTAACACATTATACTGTAAGAGAATGGCACGCACAGACTTGCAAAGAACTTCTGAGGTTGAGTATAGAAAACAGCATGATTCTTCAACCCTGCTCAGAAAAAAAAATGCAGATGCTACAGAGAAGAAGAAGAAGAAATTACTCATACCTTGGAAGTCCTAACCACATGACCCAAGATGGCGACCAGCTAGCATCATATTCATTCTCACTGATAGTGTTCGGCTGCTCATCATTTGCCTGGGGCTGCTCCTCTGCAATCTGGACCTCTAGAGCCTTTAGAGCAACGACCGAGGAAGCAGCACTGGCTTTGAGCATAGCCACAGCCTCGCTGTGACTCAGATTGGTCAGATCAATGCCATTAATATTCATCAACACATCACCTGGGTAAAAACCAACAAGAAATTCTGTTGAGGGGATATTCAATTGCAAATGCATACCACCAAGTTGCTATTTTCTGTGCTTTATCTAAGAACAGGATGTCACGTATGTACAGATGCAGAGGACATATGGCAGCTTGCATCACGCTTGACAGAACTAAAATGTCTGTTATTTCTGCGCTGCAATACCAGCATTTTCCAATCAGCGTCATAAGCTAAAAGAGGCAGTCTTTTCTTTCTTTCTTTCTTTCTTTCTTTCTTTCTTTCTTTCTTTCTTTCTTTCTTTCTTTCTTTCTTTCTTTCTTTCTTTCTTTCTTTCTTTCTTTCTTTCTCTCTCTCTCTTTCTTTCTTTCTCTGTCTCTCTCTCTCTCCTTCCTTCCTTCCTTCCTTCCTTCCTTCCTTCCTTCCTTCCTTCCTTCCTTCCTTCCTTCCTTCCTTCCTTCCTTCCATCCTCCCTCCCTCCCTCCCATCTGACTGGCTCAATATTGCCTTCTGCTTTTACCTCTTTTGATCCTGCCATCTCTTGCCAAACAGCCATGAGGTTGTACACTTGTAACAAATATTGGCAATTCCCCACTTTTGCTGCCTCGACCTCCTGCTACTGTCATGCCAAGGGATTCGTGGGGCTCCTTCTTCACTGTGATATGCTTCTCTTGGCAGGTCACACATTGTGAGAGGTCCTACCAAAAAAACAAAAGAACAAGAGTTTAGGCACACATTTAACTTAGGTTAAGCCTTAAGGAGGGAAACCAAATGATCCCGATGGAGAACAAATAGTCATGTAAACTTTGCCAGCACCCATTAACTGTAGCTCAACAATTTTTAAATATTAAAATATGCTTGCAAAAAATATGTACTGTGGGAGACTGCATTTTGAAATATATTTCACAGGAGATTTCATACCTAACGGAATGCATTAAGGATAATAGTTTTTAAACTGCATATATTAGAGTTGTTCACAACACAACTGTTATTACAGAAAATTAAGTATATCAATGCAAGTGGATTTCCTTAAAATAACATTTTACAAGTGAATTACTGTCACGGTGATACTGACAGATGTTTCATTTAAAAAGACTCATATAGTTATTTACATTAAGACACTGTCATTCCCTCCCCTCAAAGATTCAGGAACTTAAGTGCTTCTCCACAAACCTTCTTACAAATACAAAATATTGGTGCTCTCCCCAGTCAACCTCTCTGATCTAAAATTCTTTTTTTTTTTGCTGTTTGGATTGCACAACAATACAACATATCCAATTTGTGGGTGGGTGGGGGGAGATATGTTTGTGTATTTGGAGATGGTACCTAGGCTCACATCCTTTCGGATCTGATTTCAAGTTGAGAAATTGTATAATGAGAGGTGGCACATTCCTATCTATTCTGCTGGGGTATTTTAAGTGCCTACCCATATTTAGAGGACAATATTTTTAATCATAACAATTAACAGATATCTGTGGGAATAGCTATGCTATCCAGTAGAGGGTGCATTTTTCTAACTTCCTAGGCATACAATATGTTTAACCTTAACAAAAATGGACAATGTCATTCTTTCAGCAATCAACATTGTAGAGGTAAGGGGTAACTCCTGTTTTTTTTTTTTTCATTTTTTGTTTCTTAATTTCCCAATTTTGGGTTCATTCCATTTTAGTTTGCAATTTCTTAAAAGGAGTATACATAAAAAGTTTTTCACATCTTAATATGCATTTTCCTTCAATACACCTATTTTATATGTTGGTTTGCTTAATAACTGCATTTAAACAACACCCAGTTCCCTAATATATTACTTTTATATATTATTTTCATTAATACATTAAATTGTGTGTGGATTTCAATACCTAGTTTACTGGAAAACTGTATTAAAAATTCTGTAAAGATACAAACACTGAAATGTACTGAATGCATTTCAATTCATTTATTTGTTTAGGAAACGCAGAGGTAGATTTATATTAGAATATAAATTTAAATAATATCTTGTCCGTTCCCAAACTTACCTTATGTGGGCTTGGCCTGTTGCTGTGATATAGCTGATAGGATTGATGATGACTGGTAAGATGGGTTCCTCCATCTCTCAGAATGCTTACAATTTGGGACTTGGTAGGCCTGGAAATGGTTAAGTTCACCCTCTCGCCACTGGCCTGCAAATTCATATGAAACATGAATGGAGGATTGGGGCATAAACACTGGCTACCTCTGAGAGCAAAGAATAGTCAAAATATAGGCAGTCTTCACTTAGTGACTGTTTCTTTCTTTCTTTTTTTAATAAACTTTATTAAGTTTTACAATTAAAATACATAAACAACACTCAAACAAATTGGGAAGGAAAGAAGAACAAAAAAGGGAAAAGAGGTAAATGATTAAAAACGATTATATCAACCACAGTTTGTAGTTCCTTATTTATCTCATTATTTTGTGCCATATTTGCAATTAATCTTTAGTGCGAATACCTAATTACTACTATTAACACTCCTCATTCACAATGTATTATTATTATTATTATTATTATTATTATTATTATTATATTATTATTATTATTATTATTATTATTATTCAGTCTATCTTCTATCAATCCACTCATACCAACAGTTCCAACTCATATAGTACTCTGATACTTCTTTATTTTTTAGTGCTAGAGTTAATTTATCCATTTCTGCACAGCTTGATATTTTCTGAATAATCATTCCCTCAGGTGGAGTATAGGGTTGTTTCCAGCATTGTGCGAAAGCCAATCTAGCTGCTGTCAATATATGTAGTATTATATATTTAACTTTTTTTTTGGAATTGTCTGTTGAGAATCCCTAATAGGAAGAATTCTGTTTTGAGTTCAATCTGCTCAGACGTAATTTCCTCCAACCATTTCTTTCTTCTCAGCCAATATCTTTGGGCTTCTACACAAGACCACCACATGTGGTAGAATATTCCTTCTTTCTTTTTACACTTCCAGCATTTAGGGTTCATGTTGGGAAACATCTTTGCTAATCTCGAAGAGGGTAGATGCCATCTATAGAACATTTTATAAGCATTTTCTTTATATGATGCTGATTTTGTAATTTTATTGTTTCTATTCCAGATCTTCTCCCATTCTGTTAGAGTAATGCTATAGCCTATATTCCTACTCCAAGCTTTCATATTACCTTTAGCTATTTCTTCCTCTAATTCTATCTCTAATAAATAGTTGTAAAATTTTGTTACATTTTTTTAATCTGGGCCTAATAGAATTTTATCTAATTGTTGTGGTTTATTATAGATTCTGAAGTCTTTCATGTCCTGTCTATATATATTCTGGACTTGGAGATATGCCCATTCGTCAATTTGTAACTCTTGTTCCTGGAGATCTTACCATAATTTTAGTGACTGTTTCAAGTTACAACAAACCCACTAAAAGCCATTTAAGACCCAGTTTTGCAATTACACACACACACACACACACACACACACACACACACACACACACCATGGTCACATGACTGTGTTTCAGTGCTTGGCAACCAGCTCACTTTATTGCCAGTTCAGCATTCCTCAGTCATGTGACCATGACTCACAATGTTTTTTGCTGGTTCTGTAGTTTTTATTTGGTTTCCAGCAAAAAAAAAAAAAAAAATCCCATAAAAATACATTGATTCACTAAACGACTGTAGCATTCACTTAACAATTGCTCCAGAAAATGATGCAAAGTTGTGTCCAGTTGTGTGGGTGCCTCAATTTATAACATCATGATTGACAACAGAAATTCTGGGGTCTACTATGGTCATAAGTTGAGGATTACTTGATTTGCTATTCATGAACCAGCCATGAAGACTATATTGTATTTATGAAGGAAATCAATACTTTTTCTGAGGACCTAATATGGTCAGACTCTATTTTCTCCACATAACAACACAGTCCATATTCTGGCATGACAGAGGACTAGTTCAATCAGTTTGCCAGCACCTGATTTCACTATCTGGTTGCTGGTTGCTATCTCAGAAGTTGAATTATTAGGGAGAAAAGGAAAAAAACTTATCAAGTTTTCTAGTCCATTGAATCTAAACCCCAATGGCTGTGCAGAACAAGCCAAGGGCGTACCAGGATACTGTTTCACGGCTCAAGGGATCTACAGGTAGCTTTCCAACTTTACCATGGAAACCAGCTTGTTGGGGGGGAAAAGGCAGAAAGGTTTGAAAAAAACAATGCTATATAATTAATAGGGTTGTGCAGTGCTTTGGTTTCAAAACAAAACAAAAAAAAACCCCAGTTCTTTTATTGGGCACAATTCCAGGAAAACACAACTTTAAGGAATTGCCGACAGATGCTACATGCCATATGCCTTCTGACACACCTTTTCCCCTTTGAATCTGCAATGCTACACAACCCTATTTATTATTGCAGGTGTCTCTACTAATCACTCCAGTCTACAGTGTTTATCAATTTATGTGCTTGTTAGTAAGATTTGGTTTGAATGCAATCTGGGGCATCAACAGTGGTGGTATTCTACCGGTTCAGCCCGGTTCTGCCGAGCCAGTAGCGGCGATGAGCAGCGGAGACTCAACTAATTCTCTCTGATTCACTTTGCTGTTGGGCCCACCCGCCTGGGCTCCCAGGCTCACCTTTATCCTCTGCTTTTGAAGCGCAGCTGCTTTGCGCGGCACAGCAAAATGCTGCGCGGCAGCTGCTGAAGTTACCGGGAGAGTGCAGGCTTGCAGGAGATGAGTTGGAACACCTCTGCACCTGAGCAAAGTGCGTGTTTGGTGCACAGACACACACACACATGAAGTGTGTGCCTGCGCGCCAAGTGCGCCCACCAAGACACACCCACCGAACCTGTGGTAAAACATTTTGAATCCCACCACTGGGCATCAACATCTTTGATTTTTAGAAGGCCGGCCTTCTTTAATCTGGCAACTGGCAGGTGTATTAAGGCAAGAAACCCCATCATTCCCAACCACCCCGGTCCAACTTGGGCAAAACACAGTACACAAAAGAGAGTGAATCCCCAGCTACCGGATCTTACCTGGATAATATGAGCAGCCAATTCAGGTGTGCCGTGTTTCAGGTCATGCCCATTGATAGCCAACACCTTGTCGTTGCTACAGAGTCGGCCATCCTGAGCAGCCAACCCCCCTTCCAGCAGGTCAAGAATAAATACTCCTGGTTCATCTGTTCTGCGCACCAGCTTAATGCCAAGCTGTTCACTGGAGTCTCGCTTGTGTAAGGTCAGATGGAAGCTATCCTCTCGCTGGGGAGGGCTATCACTATGATTGTGCGTTCGGCTTACGAATCGTCTCTCTCGGAGGACAGTGAGATGCAGTGATGTACAGGGCTGGGAAAGGATGACCCTGGCATGGTTATGAGACACGTTACTGATATCAAAGTTATTCACCTGAAAGAAAAGAAGCAGAAAAGATACATCGGACTTAGTGACAATATATGCCCTATTCAATGTTCCAGACGGGCATCTGTTTCTAGGACATGCCATTTTATTTCTATTCCCTTTTTGGCTCCCATTTCCCAGTTTCTCTGTCTGTTCCTGCAATAATCAGCATGACTACATTTAGGTCAAGGATTTTGCATTTCTGGAAGTTTTCCCATCATCTTTTCTGCATGAAATATGCTGTTCTGGGTGCATAAGGTTAAGCATTCAGGGAATGAGTGAGCTATTAATATACAGAATTTGCACTTTGTAAGATTGAAGCCAAATGTACTGAACGTTTTTCACAAATATTCTTGGCAATTTGAAGAACAACCTTTGGGGAACATTTTTTCGTTTGCACCTAGGTGGATCTTTTGAAAAGATCTACATATTTACCTATATTAGTCTGTTTTCACCATTACTGATAGCCAGGAATGCTAATGGTACACTCTGTATAATGAATTTATTCTATCCTTATCAGCTTTCCTCAACTTGGTGCCTTCCAGAGGTATTGCACTACATTTCTCCAGTTATATTAGATTGAGGGGAGCTTGTGCCACCTGATGAAGAAGGAAAATAGAAAAGAATCCTGAAGGAAAAAGTCTGAAACATCAGAAGGAAAGAAGCTGTAGTATCACTTAATAGGATGAAAAAGACCAATCCAAAATCTAAACTGCTAAATGCGTTGACACCTTATGATTAGAATAATCATTGAGACTCAAACAACTGTTTCCTTTTCACATTCTGTGTGAAATAGCTATTTGCCACATTCTTGAGTATTAGTAAAGGCGTAAAAAATATATTCTACTTCTTTCTCTTTTAATCTATTTTTCTCTCTTTTAATTCACAATATGCTTCAGTATTCCCAACGCATGTTAATTAAACTTTGTGACATAAGTCTCCATTTCTCACTTTTCCTGCCAGTAGAGAGCATATATTCTCAGAGAACTGAAATTTGGGGGAAAATTTGGCAAAATCCTTCTCAATTGCATATTTATGAGCTTTTATTTAAACTTTAAAGGGAAATGAAGGAACAGAGTTTACCAAAGCAAAATAATGATAGTTCATTGATATTGGTAATAGTTGCATAACATGACATAAAGAAAGGGAATTTAAGAGATACAATAAATATAGAAAGAAGATCTATTCAGGAAGTCCAAGTGATTTTAGAAAACAACTTTAGAATTCTTTCTTGCCTTATTCTGTCACTGTAGCTCTTGTCTTCAGCTCTGATTAACTGTATTAGGCTAAACCTATGCATAAATATTGACTTCAGGGATGGTATTGGAATGTTTTTATGCAGCCTAAGGTAAACTCAGCAAGCAGAAAGGAGAATCCAATCTCTTTTCCAATGTTGTATTTTTATACTACTTCTCACACTCAAGCATTTTCATCAACCCAGAATAAATACCTTGGATACACCTCTTGAATTCAAATGATGCTTTGGTAGCACCCTACCTCTTTTCCTATTCTAAGCAGGCACCTTACACAACATTCAATAGAACTAATTAGAAATCATAAACATCCTATTATTCACCTCTCAAGCTATCAATACTTTTTGAGTATTTGAACTGTTAAAAGGACTGCTATTTTTGAACAAATTTGTTGAAACCTTCATTAGGCATAAGAATATAAGGAAAGTCTGGATAGATTGTAGCAAGACAAATGGCCAACTGGTCAACTTCTCTTCTGTTGGTACCAACTATATATACTATATATTTGGGAAGCTCACAAGGCTAGAGTGGAGGGTGATGCCCCTTTTCACTGCTGCTTTCCAACAACCAATATTTACAGTATGCAGCCTACAGTTCGGCAGCCACTGACTGTCTTATCTTCCATGATCCCGACTAGTCCCCTTTAAAAAAAAACTCTATCTGAGGATCAGCTGCTAAATTCAAAGGAAGCAAGAGGACAAGAGAAGCAGTAGAGATGCAACCATCTCTGACACAATATCTCTCAAGTTTGGTGGGAGAAAATGTTCTGTACAATGGTGACTTTCAGGATGACAGTTTCTATGGCCTTCTTTGCAGTCTGTAAAATTGCTTCTGTCTTATTGTGCTCAAGATAGAGCTTCTGGAGAAGAAAAAAGTAGCAGTACAGAAGGTAATTTATGGGGGGAGGCAAGACTCGGCTTGAATGGATCCTTCCAATAGGTTATCAACCTGAGGAACTGATAATTGTAAAACTTCCATAATGGATTTCCTAAAACTCCAATAAGATTTTCCATCCTCCATCAGCCCTTCTTCCTCATATAAAATGCAAGACCTAGTTCTAATTTGAGAAGGCACGGACACCCACAAAATCTTAATCCTAATCTCTTAGCATTTTTATGAAAAAGGAAGACATGAACATGATTTATAAACAAAAATGACATTGCTATATTTTTCTAATGTATTATACAGAGTCTATTCTATATGAAGCATTTCATATCGCTCACAAAAGAAGGAATAAACAATCAATCTGATTTCCCTATTTTTTTGGTTGAAAAATATGAAATGAATATAAAAATCAGGAAATCAGGAATATAGCTACTGAAAAAGCTTACGGTATTTTACTTTGCTTTAATTATGGCACGTTCTGGCCATTAGCTGCTACATTAACTTTTATCCCAGAGAATTCCAAAAATGTGCCAGGAAATCATTAATCTTTCTTGCTTACTCATCATCTAATATATAGCTGCACAATCTAGACAGACCACAGTTGAGAAGAATATATAATCAGATATGTACCTGCAGTATTTGATCTCCAGCAAGAAGCCTTCCATCTCTGGCAATGATCCCATCACGATAAACCTCTTGAATAACAATATTGATCAAAGGTGTTTCATTGCCACCCACTATGCTAATTCCCAATTCAATATAAGGATTGGACCGATGAATTTCAATGGTGGTGATCTCACCTTCCGGTAAACTTGATGGCTGATGGATTGCTGCCCAGTTGGGAAAGAAGTCAATATGTACATATAAATACTTTTTTTTTCAATGCAATATGTTGCTAGGCAAAAATTAAATAAAATAGCACAAAGTAAAAAAAAGACACACAATATGTCGTAAGTCAAACAATTTAAAAACTAAGCCTGCATGACTTTTTGAACAAACTCAAATTGATAGTTAGGTAGCTAATGTGGGGATACCTGAATAGAGATGGGAAGGCTTGGAAAAAAATCCGGAAAAATTGTGTCTGTGTAGGGGAGCGGGATGGAAAAAAACCCTGTTTCGTCCCAATTTTTCCAGGTTTTTTCCAGTCCTTCCCATCTCTACATCTGAAATGTGACTTTTAACAGGGCTGCTAAAGCCTAAAGCCGATCAGCAAGAGCTACATAGTCAGCCAGTGATTATCAGATACCATACAGCAGCTTGTGCATCTCCAATTATTTATTTATTTGTTTATTTGTATATCAAATTTATATGGCTGCCCATCTCATAAAAAGTGACTCTGGGAAGCATACAACAAAGATACAAAAACAACAAGCACATGAAAAAAAAGAGTGTCACAATTACAACATTTTAAAAAGCCATTAGGCACAAAAAGATTAAATGTTAACAGCAATAATGGAGCCACTTCAGTCCCCTGGGAATCCCAGGCTTAATGATGTAGCTAAATCTTTAGGGACTTTTGGAAATAAGGGATGGAATTAAACTCACTTCCCGGAGGAAGGGAGAATGTTTCATAAGGTTGTCGTGGGATAATAATGATGGAGTTTTAGAAAATTGTTTCACAAAAAGATGTATGTGAAAGCCAAAGGAAAATTCATATGATTTGGCTTCAGACAAATTTAAATTTGAAATGGCCACTGACTTAAAGTGATATCAGAGCGAATGTATAAATAACACAATAGATTAAAACTGATGTTGTACATATGCAGCATATCACTGGCATAAATGCTTTTTATTTTATAAAATAAAGGTATAATAAATGCCAACACAGACATGGAGCTCTCCAGATCCTGATTCTAAGCAAATTGTACCTCCCAGTTTTGTGGATCAAAAGTGAATGCTTGGCAGTTGTCACAATCAAAAAAACTGAAGATAAATAGGACTTTAAAAAAAACCCACCTCCTGGTTATTTTTTAACACAAGCATTTATTCTGTGTAGCTCTAATTAATTCTCAAGGTTTCTGTAAACAAATGTTTAAATAATACTGTTTTAGTTGTTGTAATGTTCTATCTTGTTGTTTATATTGATTGTTAAGTTGCCTAGAGTTGCCTCTAGGTGAGATGGGCAGCATATGAGTTAAATGCATACATACATACATACATACATACATACATACATACATACATACATACATACATAAATGTAGAAAAACAGGTTATTTGGTTGCAGTCCAGGATAAAACCTGATTTTGAAATTTCTCAAAGTTTACCATTTAAAGTGCACTGATCAAACCAAAGGACTAAAAGAAGAACAAAACTCACTCTCCATTCCTATGTTCTCCTCAAAAGCAGGGTTATCAACCCCAGACTCATCTGTCCACACTGAAACCGTCGCGGAGGTCATGATCTGCTCCACTGATGCCATCCCGGTCCCAGCATGCTCTGCTTCAGGTGACTGGGAGTCCAGATGATCTAGCATGGCATTCTCATTTTCACTTTCAGTGGCTGCCTGCAATTTGCTGTTCGTCCTTCTCTCCAAGGCAGCCCTTCGATTGGAAGCCCCAGCACACCTAGAGAAGAAATGCTTCTTTATTATCTTAAAAACAGGGAACAGATGCTTGAAAAACAAACAACTATCTTTACTTGCATAAAGTAATGTAATATAAGCGTCCCCATATGGTGTTGCTTGGAAATGATGAGAGCTATAATTAAAAGAAAAAATCTGAATATAACAGGAAAGCTCATTGCTGCAATATTGATATTGTACAGAAAACTAGCCAATGCCATGAATGTCCTTTGGATTCAGATCTTCCAAATTTCTTCACATATACATTTAGTCCAGATTCTAGAACTTCTGTTCTAGAGTGGTGCTCTCTTCTGTTCTAGAGTGGTGCTCTCTAAGTTTTGTTGTTTGTTTACAACTAATAGTATCATCAGTGTGGGTGAGTGTAGGGTTTGCTCTCTGTTACTGTTAAAAACAGAAAACAACTGTCAAGGAGAAAGCCACACCCAAAACTGGCAGGACAAGCTACTATATATCTCACATTCAGTCGCACAGATGATGTTACCTAGTTGGGTAATGAAACCTCATTAAGCAACAAAACTCAGAAAGCACAAGGACTCCATAGTTCAACCCTGAGCTACGAATATTCTGTTCTTTGGTTTTTCCTATATGAAATGATTGTGGGTGGTCCACCAATATTTATTATTAAGTATGATTAGTACTTTCAGCACTCTTTCTTACTGCCATGACTTGTTTTTTTAAAAAGAAAAGACAAATGTCTACAAACTTTAGAACAATGATCTTTGTCTTAGGTTCAGAAAAGGAAGTAACCCTCAAAGGAATTCTGGTACAGCAGAGATAGAATAGGGGAGGGGAGGAGAGGCGAGGGGAGAGGAGAGGCTCATACATACATGTTTTTGACTACTCCAACCAGAGGTGCTATTCAGCAGGTTCTGACCAGTTCTGGAGAATCGGTAGTGGAAATTTTGAGTAGTTCAGAGAACTGGCCAATATCACCTCTGACTGGAGATTTTACAGTATCCTCCCCCCTGCCACGCCCACCAAGCCAAGCCCACAGAACCGGTAGTAAAAAAAAATTGAATCCCACCACTGACTCTAACCAACTGTAGATTCTGTTTTATTTTCATATTCTGTAGCTGAGGGAACTAACACATTAACAAAAGAAGAAATCTTCTGCCTCACACTTCCAAGAAATGAAGCTTGAAAGCAATAAAAATATATTTAGCTGACTTCATAGCTGCCCGCAACCAGAGCAAAATGACATTTGTGGCATCATCACACCAATGCCCACACCTATGTTTTGCATCAGATGTCAGAACAAAACTACATAATGGTGGCATTTGTTCAATGACATCATTATGCACAAGTCACTGTTTCAGCATAACTTCTACTCATCTCATTTACGTTGATCACGAGAGGATATAGTCCAGACTTTATGATATATTAAGGGATTAAAAAGACCAAAAACCACGCCTTTCCTCTAGTTGCACCTGCCCTCTGAAACACCACACCACCTGAGGTTCATCTGGTCCCAACTCTGCTTACCTTTAAGACCTGAGTGTTTTTCCAGGCACAGGGGTCAGGAGAGTAATCAAGTCTATGCTGTTAGTGAATGGTGTGCTTGAGAATCTTTGGAACAGTGTTTATTTATTTAATATACATTGAACTTAAATTGTGCTGAAATTCCTTTAGCTGCCCAAAGTTGAATTGGTGAGACGGGTGGCGAACAACAAGTGCATTTTTCTGTGGATACAGTTGGCTGTCTTGACACCCAAACGTTTCTCTCTATGATCTTAATACATCACATCATTAAACTCTATCAGTGTGCAGTGGGGACCTCCAATGGGCTATCAATCAGAACGGAACAGAATAACAGAGTTGGAAGGGACTTTGGAGGTCTTCTAGTCCAACCCCCTCCTCAATCCCTTAGCTGGGGATTGTTCCTCAAGCCTGAAAGTATATAATCAACTTATCATTTATTAGAGTTATGCATAATCAGTCCATTTATTTATAAAATGTATTTGCTGCCATTTCTTGTATCCAACAACATTGGGCGGCTTATAGCGTATAAACAATGAAAAGCATTAAAATCACGGCAGATAAAAACATTAATAGATAAAATCACACGGAGATAGGATGGCAAAGACGGGAGTTGCTGACTAATTAAAATCTAATCCCCCCCTGACACCTCCAGTGTGAAGCTCCCACATTTAGGTGCCCCAGCCATCTAAAGCCAGTTCTTAAGGCTCTTATGAAATCTCAGGAGGGAGGGAGCCAACCTTCACTTCAGGGGGTAGGACATTCCAGAGGGTAGGAGCTGTGACAGAAAGGGCCCTTCTCCTGGAACTCACCAGCTGAAATTATTTGGCTGACAGGAACTGCAATTTGCTCCCTCTAACTAGTGGGAATGGATTGGGTCAGCTCCATTGGGGTGAGATGGTTCCTCAAGTAGATTGGCCCAGGGGTAGTATTCAGCAGATTCTGACCAGTTCTGGAGAACGGTAGTGGAAATTTTGAGAAGTTCGGAGAACTGACAAATACCACCTCTGACTGGCCCCATCCCCATCTATTCTCTGCCTCCCAAGTCCCAGCTGATTGGCTGGGTCTTCTTTGGTTGCCCTGCACAGGAGAAGAGAGCTGGAAAGCAGGTTAGTGGGGTGGGGAGGGAATGGGGATTTTGCAGTTACTTTCCCCCAGGAGTGGGGAGGGAATGGAGATTTTACAGTATCCTTCCTCTGCCATGCCACCAAGCCACACCCACAGAACTGGTAGTAAAAAAATTTGAATCCCACCACTGGATTGGACTCATGCCACGCAGGGCTTTAAAGGTGATGCCAAAAACTTGAATTGCACTTGGAAGCAGACCAGCAATAAGTACAGCTTGTGAAGCAATGGTATGTATAACATGGGCCAGTCTAGGAGCTAAGAACTGCTTGTGCTGCCGCATTCTGGGCCAGCTATTGCTTCCAAATGTTCTTCAAATGTAGCCTCATGTAGAGTGCATTGCAATAATCCGGATCTGACATGATTAGGATTTGAGTGACCTGGGAGGATCAGGAACTCCTGATCCAGGAAATTCTCCAACTTGAAGTTGTGCAAAGGCTGTCACTCAGGGGTGGGATTCGTATTTTTTAACAACTGGTTCTGTGGGTGTGGTTTAGGTGTAGGCTCGCATCGAGGCATACATCTCCTCACCTGGCCTCTCATTTTGGAAGGACAATTCTACATTAGAGAATCTTTTCTCTAACGTAGTTGTGCAATTGTGTCTACATTTCAGACAATCAGAAGGGACAGAGAAAGATTCTTATTTATCACATGATTTTTCACCCAAACAGAATGCATACATAGGGTTGTAAAATATCAACAGTCCCAGAGATAGTTTCTTCCTCCTTTCACTTTGCTTTATTAAGAAGCACAAGGCTGATCTATTGCTATTCAACACCTTTTAAATAACATTCCAAAAGGAGACAGAATGGGAAAGAAAATATATGAAGGCAGGCAGGCAGGAAACATAGAGGATAATTATAATAATAAAGTCGATTAGGCCCATCGTCTCACTATTTACCTGTTTTTCAGGTGTGCTTCCAGATCACATCTCTGCATTACTTCTTCGCATACTGAAGAAAAGGGACACAGCACCAAGAGCTTGTCAAGCAGTTTGTGAACCAGGATGCTAGATTTTTTGCACAGTTTAAAATGCAGCCTTTTGCGATCTAAGGGACAGAAGTCCTTCTCTTGCAAAAAGTTTCGTAGGCACTTATAGCAGAATGTGTGACCACAAGGCGTGTCTAATGGCTGTAGCAAGGGTTGAAGGCAAATATGGCAAACCAAATCATCGTCCACCTCATTTTGATAATTGTACAAGTGGTTCTCTCTTGTCCAATGCTGCTGGCCACATTCAAAGCAGAGTGGGTTCAGGTTCTGTTCCGTGGAGACCATCTCTTCATTCGAGGTGCCCATTATATGGTAAATTGGATCAGTTCTTTCTTTTTTCCAGTAGAGATCTTGCTTGTAAAGGTCCTTTAGTAAAGAGTCATTACTCTGAAAGATACACAAATTTACAATTACTGGTGCAAAGATCAGCTGCTAAAGCTAAGATGAACAAGAATACTGAAAACACAACGCAGGAAGCAACTTCATACTTTTGCAATGCATACATCATATGACTAAAAATTGGCCATATGCAGGAAAAGGGGAGGGGAGGTGACAGGAAGAGGAAACACATTGGTTTCCCTTTGAAGTTTTGTGGCATTTAATTCTGTTGCTAACTGCTCATTCCTTAAAAGAGGTAGCCAAGATTTTATCATATACAAATGTGTGTAAATTCTAAATCATAGTTCAGTCTTATGGAGTTTAGCACTCAAACACTGATTGATGGTCAACCATAACTAGTAGGATATCCCAAGCATTAATCTTGATATTCTTGGGAAAAATTAATTAGTTATCCAGTATCTTATTGTGCATTCTTTTTGTTCGTTCTCTGACTCATTGTATACGCATGGAATTCTTCCGGCCAATGCTGTATATGGAAATAAATGCATAGCGCTATCTGCTCTTTTCCCACAGTCAAACATTTTCTAAGGCGGCATACTTTTTATTATGGACTTTTTGACTATAAGTGAAAAAAACAGCTGGAGCTCTTAGTACGTAATTCTTTTTTTTTTCTTTGAAAAAGCACAAAATCAAGGCTCTCATTGTTCAGTAAAGTTGAAGAGACCCCATTAATCAATCCTTCCCTTTAAAGCTGTAGGAAAATGACACATGTCTTTTCCTTTCCACTTTTAGGGTTGCTGTCCAATTTAACAGGGTGCATATCAAAAGTCAAATGCATACAAGAAAAGTTTACATTGTCTGTTGATCTCAGGACTGGACCATTAATAGTCCAAAGGCATATGTATCTTTGTAAACACCTTTAAAAAATCTTGCTAGATGAATTGTTCTGCACACATTTTAATCTTTAACTGATCTACAATGTATGCTTGTTCATTGTTTCTCCCAGATTACATGAAAACCAAAAGCAGTCATATTGCCAAAAAATCCAGAAACTATATTAGGCTGCACCTTCATTACTGTAGACCAATTAATAGTTTATAAAATAGTATGCAAATCTCTGTAGTTCTAAGAATTCTTTATGAAAAAAAGGCTGAAAAATCCAAGAAAAGGTGCACTGCACATGCCAAATTGTGCTTATTGTCTCTTCTCACAGCCTTTTGGTTAAGTTTTGGCATTTACTTTTACCATATTTTTTTGGGGGGTAGGGGAACAATACCAGTATTCTTTCAGTTCTCAGACACGGATATAACCTTAAACCTTAACATTAAACAAGTTCCACAGCTTCTTCATAAACAACTCTTACATTTCTCTACTTACATTCTTTATATCTGCAGCCTTACAATTTTCCAACATTCTTACAACTTTTATGACTCCTTTCCATCATCTTTGCACACATATATTTACACTTCTGTTCAGTTCTCTAGAAATTCTTATCTTCTTCTTTAGAGTTATTTACCCAATTCCAAAATAAGTTTTATTTCCACCCAAATCATTCTACATTCATTCTGTCTCTCTGTCCCTCCTCCCAACCACCCGTCCCCTCTTCAGTTACATCGTTTGCAGCTATTTTACCTTCTGGGCACATAGTGTGTTTCCAGAATATTATAGAATAGTATATTACATCTTTATTCTGCTCTCAGAATTACGATCAGTTCTCTTCTCAACAATTTACATGCTAGAATTTTTGTATCATCTTCTTATATGCGTGTTTCTCATCCATATGTTCCTTTACTTCTTCATTTGATCAGATCGGTTTTTTTACGCAGTCAACCCATTTCAGAGGACACGTTGTAACATAATTATTTTTACTCTTTCCAAAGTAACTTTCACATCTTCTCTAGTATACCTAATTTCCATTTATTATGCTCACTATCATTTCATTTTGATTCATATTTTCCTACATGATTCATATCTTCTTTTCTTGCAATCATTCTACTTCCAATTACTTTTTTCCTTCTTTGCTTATTTTCCCCCCAGATATATTTCTGACATTACAAAGAAATTGTCTGTTCCGAATTCAGAATCACTATTCACTCATATTGTCATTCATATTGTCAAACTTTTTTCATAAAGCAAGCTAATCCACCAGACTTTGTTTACATTTGTATTCATTCCTATTCATGCATATATGTGATAAAACAATGTTTTAAAAGTATATTTGAAACAAACAAACCATTCCCATTCTTTCCAAATGGCCCAATCATTTTTTCTGAGTTATTTTGTTTCATTCCTGCCCATATATTCACCTAGCCACAGAACAACCAATGAGCATCCCAAACCCTTCTCTTTAATTCTATTCTAAATTTATTTACCTGCCTCTTATCCGGTGATGGGATTCAGCCAGTTCACACCAGTACGGAAGAACTGGTTGTTACTTTCTGAGCAGTTTGGTGAACTGGTTGTAGGCTGACATCATTAGGGCAGAGAACCGGTTTTAAATTATTTGAATCCCACTGCTCTTATCCACTTGATTCACAAAAACTAATACCTTGAAGAATGTGTAAAGCCATTTAATAGCAAAGGTAATCATCACCTAGATGATAAGCTTGGGATGTTTCACTGCCTAGTTATTTGGCAGGGTTTATCCTAAACCTTTATTTCCTCCTTGTACAAACAATTGACACCCAGCTATCTCCAGAGGTGGTGTACAGCCAGGGGTGGGATTCTACAGATTCACACCTCTTTGCTAGAATTGGTTGTTAACATTCTAAGCAGTTCGGAGAACCAGTTGTTAGAAGAAATTACTGGTCTAATCCTGTAAGGAAGGCAGGAAGGAAACATTTTGGTGTTGCTTACAGAAACTGCCTCTCCGTTAACCCTTATTACATTCTTGGCAGGACTAGACTTCCTGTCTCAGGAACATCTCTGGAGTATTTTTCCCCTCCTTTGCTGGTACTTTGCTTATGTGGAGTGACCATTCAAAGTTACAATGGCACTGAAAAAAGTGACTTATGACCATTTTTCACACTTACGACTATTGCAGCATTCCCACGGTCACGAGAGGCCAGGTGAGGAGATGCGGGCCTCAATTTGAGTGATGCAGAGTTGGCCATGCCCAGCCAGTCACATGACCACCAACCCACGCCCACCAACTAAGCCACGCCCATAGAATCAATTGTTACAAAAAATGAATCCCACCCCTGTGTACAGCCAGTTCTGAAAGGTTCTGTAGCAGAAATTTTGAGTAGTTCGGAGAATCGGTAAATACCACCTCTGGTGAGCCCTGACCCCATCTATTCACTGCCTCCCAAGTCCCAGCTGGTCAGCTGGGTCTTCTTTTGATGCCCTGCATATGAGAACAAAACTGGAAAGCAGGTTAGTGGGGTGGGGAGCGAATGGGGATTTTACAGTATCCTTCCCCTGCCATGCTCACCAAGCCACACCACACCCATCAAGCCACACCAAGCCACGCCCACAGAACTGGTAGTAAAAAAAAATTGAATACCACCACTTGCTCCCAAGCTTTTCATAACTGAAATAAAGGGAAGAGGAAATGGAAAAAAATGAGAATGAACAGAGAAAGCAACAATTATGTAGGCTTACTAATACATAGGATGAAGTTTGAGACAGGAAGACTGGGAAACATAGATATAATTATTGATATGCTTTAAATGAGAAGGAGAAATATAGCGATGTTTCCTCTTCCCCAAATTATTTGGACATTAGATTATCAACTTTCCCAAGCACTTAGGTTGGTACTCATGGAATTGCCAAGCTGGAAGTTGTCATTTAAGATGGCCATCAAGGCCAGCCTCCTACACAATGCAGAAATCCAAATTAAAGCATCTCACATATGGCTGGCTGTCTTCCCGTCAGAGCTTTTGAAATTTCACCCCCCACAACAAAAACGTAAGCTTTACTCTCCACTTCCAATTATAAGTGTGACAACTTGGATTTACCCATAGTGTTAAATTGTTATTAATATTTAAAATTGTTATTCCCAATGAAAATATGGTGGTGAATTTGTTTACTTTCACTTTTAGATGATATCTGAGGTTAATTATAACTTCACAAAAAATCTGTTTTGTAATGGAGTCTGCAAATTGTGCAGTACTGAGATCGGTGCTTTTTATTTATTCATAAATGACACAGAGGTAGGAATGGAGCAGTAAAGTGGCTTCTCATGCATACTTAAAATAAAAGGGATGCAAGTAAATTCTACGTAAGGAATTCTGTAATTCAAGGAATGGGCACAACAGGAGAAAATGCAATAGAATGCTAAAAGTTGTGTATCACTTTACAGAGGGTTTTTTTTTTTAAAGCAAACCTAATTTCACATATATGATGGGGTCATGGCTTGTAATCACTAAATAGAAAAGGGCTATTGAACCAGCTAAATCTGCCATGATTTGCTTAGATCAGTGGTAGGGAACCTTGGCTCTTTTATCACTTACGGACTTCAACTCCCAGAATTCCTGAATGAGCTATAAAAAGTTCCCCATCCCTGGCCTACTGGTTTTTCAGTTGTGAGGGAAATCAATTTTTGATTTGAATGAGATTGTTCAATATACAAATGTCCTAATTTTTGACTTGAATGATCAATATTCTTTATATGTCCTACATTTGTATATTAAACAGTCCCATTCAAGTCAAAAATTGATTTCCCTCACAACTGAAAAACCACTAGGCCAGGGATGGGGAAACTTTTATGGCTCACTCAGGAATTCTGGGAGTTGAAGTCCATCAGTGATAAAAGAGCCAAGGTTCCCTACCGCTGGCTTAGATCATTTATATTTTCATTTTTTTTTCTTTTCAGATCCGTGAAATACCTTTTCATTGAGGTGGAAATAGGGTGACTGAATGGAGCTGAGCATTTACTGGCCGGATGCTCTTCCTGATGCCTATGCGGAGTTCGCAGCAGATATTTTCTCTTTGCACCCTGATCGAGAAACACCTGTCACTGCTTAGGATTGAACTTTCAACCTTCTAAGTGGAAGGTGAATGTCTTCACCTCTAGGCCACTGCACGGTTCTATGTGTATTTCATAATAAGGAGCAGAAATTAATTTAAGAAGCCAGCTACTTAGGCAAGCATTTCAATTGTCTTCAAGCAATCTTACTACGGAATAAAAGGAGGTGCAAAAAGTATAGTGGTAGTGATCTAATTATTGTACAATTTAGAGTACAAGGATATTATCTGCAGAAGCTAAGAAACACTATGCCTTTGGCATGTATCTTAGATGTTGATCTATTTGCACCTTTCTGTCTTATTCATCTTGGACAGAAAACACGGCTGTTAGAAACGTTTCCCTAGATGTCTCAATAAGATTGAAAAGGCTCACTGGGCACAAAAAGCAGTATATTCTGTGGTGTTTATTACTTTTCCTCTGAATCAACAGAACCCGGAATGGCCATTTCCTATTCAACTACATCAGCTTGTCTAAGTGGGAAATCGTATCACTAAATATTCTGAAAGAGCTTCAGGAAGCTGAAGGAATGTGGCTAACTGCATGTTTCCACAACTGAGGTTATTTTGAGGATATCTACAAACACCTGAACAATTGGTGGAAAAGACAGCATTGAGGGAGGGTTTAATGTGTTTTTTTTTTTTCCTTTTCAGTTGTATTTTAATCTTGTGAATGGATTGTTTATTTCCTCTCTGCTGGGAATGCTCCAATTTAGACTCTCATCATCACACTATGAGGAAAAATACAGACATTTCTTCTAGAACCAAATCTATGTATCACTAAATATGCTGCAATTTTATTGCCTAAATGCTATGCTTCTTTTAAAAGTCTGTGTTTGCATCATGTACTCAGAAAAATAAAGAATAGAGTATCATCTGCACTTTGCTTTAGACTTGACAACTGAAAACTACACCCCAAATTTCAGAGTTGAAAGGGTTTGTGAAGTTCTCATCTGCCCATTAATGCAAGACCTGTGAATTTAATCAATTTACATAAAACAAACCATAAAAAGCCCTAATAAAAGTCATGTTATCTTATTGTGACCCACAAGAGAAATAATCACCAGGTTTTTGTCCACAAGAAAAGGACTACTTCAGCCATAAGTGGAATTGATTCCTTCAGCATTGAGTGAAATGTGTATGATCAGCGGTCTTCCCATCTATAATTTGGGCCAACTTCGTGAACCAAGTAACTTTTTTCCCTTCCCTTCAATTGTGTTCAATTGTTGGAGATTGCCTGGACAAGTTCCTGCAGCTTTTCTTGGCAAGGTTTTTCAGAAGTGGTTTGCCATTGCTTCCTTCCTAGGGCTGAAAGAAAATGACTAACCCAAGCTCACCCAGTGGGCTCTGTGCCTAAGGTGGGACCAGAAGTCCCAGCCTTTTGGTTTCTAACTTGATGTCTTAACCAAGGTAAATAAGGTAATCTTAAATTGTGTAAGTAACATTTACACAATCTTACATGTGGCAGTGCTAGTGGTTAGAAATGCAATATTGCAGGCTACTTCTGCTCACAGTCAGGAGTTTGATTCTGACCAGCTGAAGGTTGACTCAGCCTTCCCTCCTTCTGAAATCGGTAGAATAAGGACCCAGACCATTGGGGGCAATATGCTGAAGCAGTTCAGCAGTTCAAATCTCACTGGCTCAAGGTTGACTCAGCCTTCTATCCAGTGGTGGGATTCAAATATTTTTACCAACGGTTCGGTGGGCGTGGCTTGGTGGGCACGCTTTGCACGCATGCACACACTTTGCGTGCACACGCATGCCAAATGTGCACTTTGCACAGGCGCAGAGGCATTCTAACTCACCTCCTGCAAGCCTGCATGATCTCGGTGGCTTCAGCAGCTGCCACACAGCACTCTTCTGTGCTGCGCAAAGCAGTTGCGCTTCAAATTCAGAGGATAAAGATGAGTATGGGAGCCCAGGTGGGCCCAACAGCAGAGCGGCAGACAGAACCGGTTCAGTCTCTGCTGCTCATCGCTGCTACCAACTTGGCAGAACCGGTAGAATACCACCACTGCTTCTATCCTTCTGTGGTAGGTAAAATGAGGACCCAGATGTTGTCTGAGTGACCTTGGGCCAGTCAGCCCTAGGAAGAAGGAATTGGCAAGTCACTTCCAAAAATGCTGCCAAAAAACCCTGCAGGAGATAGTTACCAGGAACCAAAATGATTTGCAAGTGTAACTTTACTTATAAGACGGAACTGCACTCTCATATCAAACTGCTTAAGGTGGCTTCATTTTAGTCTGCAGTAACTATCACCTTGACAACAATCATTCACAAACTCATCATCTCAAGATTGGACTGCTGCAATGTGCAGCACATGGAGCTGCCTTTGGAGACCACTCAGAAACTGGAGTCTGTGCATAACACAGCAGCCTGTTTGCTGGTGTAAGGGAGACATTACAGCAATATCTAAGTTGCAAATATGGTACTGGCTGCCAAGGTGAGAGACTTTGGGGACTATGGAAAGGAGGGAACACTTAAGTGAGAAGGCAAATCCATCTGTATGAAGTTCACCGACATAAATTACAATTCTGACCTAGTGCCAAAAGACCTAAACATTTCAAATTATTCAAGGAGACTTACTGTAAATGAGATTGAGAATTTACTCTTGCAGTCACCAAGGTTTTCTATTTATCCTCAAACTGGTTTTAAACATGCCTTACTGAAGTTATTCTTGCTTTTTTTTAACTTGCCCAGCTGCACAGGGCCTTGACCACTAATTTGTTTCTGAGTACAATCAAAAGTGTTGGTTATAAACCTTCTGATGCATCATTCTTGGTTTAATGTTGTGAGTTGCCCAGAGTAATAAACATGACCATTATAACCATATAATGGCTATAGAAATCCAATAAATACATTATAAATCTATGGGTTTATCTTTTCTGAACAGAATCTGTCTATTCTGTGCATTCAATCTCAGAGAAAATGCTTTGGATCCCTCCACCTACCTACAGAAGGCTATGAGGTTAGACGTTTAAAAATAGGACTTTGCGTCTTTGGGCCACTCACTCCATTAGCCCAACTCAGCTCACAGGGTTGTTGTTGTGGGGATAATAGGAGGAGGAAGGAGAATTATATACATTCATTGCCTTGAGTTATTTATAAAGTAATAAAGGTGGGGTAAAAATCAAATAAATAAACTGGTAGTAGTCCCTTTTTCTGCCCCCCTGAATCAAGGTTGATATATTCCATGCTTTAAGGAAGGCAGAAAAAGATGGCCCCTTTTTTTATTGTTTATTCAGGTCCTGAAATATTTTCACTGAGCTGTTGGTTAACATAACTGAAGTTATTTTGGTTTTATTTTTTAAATTCCAGTTTAATTTTTAATAATATATTTTAACTGATTTGAGTTTGTTGTCATTTTAGTGGAAAGTTATTTTTATAATGAAAATTACCCAGAATCTTTAAATGGGGATGATGTGTAATTTTTGTGGGGGGGAAAATGAGCCAAGAAATATTCTCATCTAACCGTCTTGTGTCAAATCTTTTCTGAGTTAAGCCAGGAAGCTTTAGAGCAAATAAATAAAATAAAAGGGAAAAATGAATCTGGAATAGAACATTTCTGACTGTGAGTGAGAACATGATGATACGTAAGGCAGATATATCCCCTGCACGTGGAAAGCCTATTGAGATAGTCAGAGGAATGGATGAAAATAAATTTGTAAGGTACTCAAAGTAATCTACCGAACTGCCAGCTCCAAAACAAAAATGTATAATATACAGTATACAGGTTTAGGTTTTATCCCATTTGTGGAAAACATTTTATTTATTTATTATATTTATATACCGCCCTTCTTCCAAAGGACTCAGGGTGGTGTACAGCCAACCATAAAACTTTGTTACAATTATAAAATTAAAAGAGAATTAAATATCTTAGGCTGTCTAAAATTATACCCTCCCCCAATAAATTATTAAAACCCAAATTTTAAAATCTCAGTTTAAAACTCAAATACTAAATTACATTAAAAATCCCATTTCAGCCTAGGCCGGCCTCCTCAAAGAGCCAGGTTTTTAATGCACGTCTGAAAGCTCTCAGGTCAATGTTATTGCGTAACTCCGGAGGCAGATCATTCCAGAGGGCGGGGGCCCCCACAAAGAAGGCCCTACTTCTAGGAGTCGCCAGATGGCACATAGAAGGTGTCGGCACTCGAAGAAGGCCCTCTCTGTGGGAACGCACAGGTCAGTGGGAGATTACCGGCAGAACGCGGTCCTGCAGATAACTTGATCCAATGTCATGGATCGCTTTAAAGGTCAAAACCAGAACCTTAAAGTGAACCTGGAAAACCACCGGCAACCAACGCAGCTCGCGCAGGAGAGGCATCACATGGGAGCTTCGTGACGCCCCCATAACCACCCGCGCGGCCGCATTTTGTACCAGTTGAAGTCTCCGGGTGCTCCCCGCAGGGAGCCCCATGTAGAGAGCGTTACAGTAGTCCAGGCGAGAGGTGACAAGGGCATGAGTGACCGTACGTAAGGCGTCCCGATCCAGAAAGGGCCGCAACTGATGAATCAGGCGAACCTGATAAAAAGCCCCCGTGGAGACGGCCGTAATATGTTCTTCTAAAGACAGCCATGCATCCAGGAGGACTCCCAAATTGCGAGCCCTCTCTGTGGGGGGTAAGATCTCTCCCCCAATAGCCAGCGACGGACTCAGCTGACTATATCGGGGCACCGGAAACCACAGCCACTCAGTCTTGGAAGGGTTGAATTGGAGCCTGTTCCCTCCCATCCAAATCCGCACGGCCTCCAGGCACCGGGACATAGCCTCCACAGCATCGTTGGGGTGGCTTGGGGTGGAGATGTAAAGCTGAGTATCATCAGCATACAGATGACACTGCACCCCAAAACCACGGATGATCTCCCCCAGCAGCTTCACATAAATGTTGAACAAAAGAGGGGAGAGGACCGACCCCTGAGGCACCCCACAAATGAAGGGCCTAGAAGTGGACCTCTCCCCCCCGTCAACACAAATTGCGAGCGGTTGGAGAGGAAGGAGGAGAACCATCGTAGGACAGTTCCTCCAACCCCCAACCCCTCCAACCGCCGCAATAAGATACTATGGTCGATAGTATCAAAAGCCGCCGAGAGATCTAACAGGACCAGGACAGAGGAATACCCCCTGTCACGGGCCTCCAGAGATCATCAACCAACTGCGACCAATGCTGTTTCGGTACTATGCCCGGGCCTGAAGCCCGATTGGAAAGGATCGAGGTAAGTCGCTTCCTCCAGGTACTGAGGAAGCTGATGCGCCACCACACTGTCAACAACCTTCGCTAGAAAGGGAAGGTTGGAGACTGGACGATAGTTATTTAAAACAGCCGGGTCCAGGGCAGGCGTCTTGAGGAGGGGTCGCACCACCGCCATTTTCAGGGCAGTAGGGAGCGACCCCTCTCTCAATGAAGCATTGATAATCCCCTGGAGCCAGCCTCGTGTCACCTCCCTGGTGGTCAAAACCAACCAGGAGAGACACGGGTCCAACAAACATGTGGTGGTATTCAGCCCCCCCAGCAACCTGTCCACACCCTCAGCGGTCACAGGTCAAACTCCTCCCAGATAATAGTCTTAAGACTTGCCCCGGACTCCTCCCCCTGGGACCACCCAATTGGAGTCCAGCCCACCTCGAATCCGAGCGATTTTGTCGTGCAGAAATAGGGAAAACTCCTCTGCCCTGTCCTGCAAGAAGTCCTCCCGCGCTCTCGGCTCAAGCAGGGAGTGGGTCACTCTAAACACAGCAGCAGACCGATTTTCTGCCGACACAGTAAGGTTGGAGAAATGCGAACAGCTTCGCTGCCTCTATCCCCACAAGATAGGTCCTAATATAGGACTTCACCTGTGTCCGGTCGGAAACATGTCTTTAAGATCAACCATTCTTAGTCATGTGACATCAGACTTCCAATATGAGTATACACAATGACCATATTATATTTGTCACTGCCAGATTGCTAAGGATGCTTGAAGAAATGTAAGCAATTGAAAACAAGTGCCAATAAGAAGAAGAAAAAGTGTACAAGTATAAACCATATAATTCACTTGGAAATAACTGCTTTGGAATGATAACCAAATAGCAGAGGTGATACCCTTGTCTCCCCTTTAAAATTATAGACCACAATTGACTAGCCAGATACGTAATCATTAAACTGCAGGCTGTTTCCCTCCTAAGCCTGTTGTTTCTTTTTTCATGATGTAATCAGATTCTGATTTTGCTACTAATTATAATTCTGCAGTGATGAGACACTGTTATTACCTAGCCTTAGAAGGGAGATTCTACATATTAAATCTTGTTTCTTTCTCCCTTTCTGAAAAGAAACAGCAACATGCTGTCTTCAAAGTGAATTGGAAATCGAGATATACAGGAATACAAGAAAAATATCATAGCAGCAACAGTATTAATAAAAATCTTGCAGAAGCAGACACAAAAAACCCCCTTAAAATGGAAAATCTTCACTAAATTTCATAACCTTAAATTCAGTTACTAAAGATCTTTTCCCTAGTCTCAACCAGATGGATCTCATTACAATTATAGTATGTAAGTCCTTGACTTATAAACATTCCTTTAACAACTCTTCAGTTACAATAGCCCTGAAAAAAACAACTAACAACTGGTCCTCGCGCTTAACCCTACAGTCAGGTGATCAAAATTTGGGTACTTGGCAACCAGCATACAGCATTCCAAAGTCAGGTGATCGCCATTTGTGACCTTCCCAATTGGCTTCTGACAAGTAAAGTCAATGGGGAAAGCCAAATTTGGTTAACAAACTGTGCCATTTATATATAACAACTGCAGTGATTCACTTAACAATCATAGCAAAAAAAAAGTTATAAAATCAGGCGCTTAATTCAAGTTAACAACACAGAGTTCCCACTCAAGGCACAAATGACAGGCTCAAATTATCCTACTTTGGACACATTATGTAAAGACCAAGCTCTCTGGAGAAGACTCAAAGGTTGGACATGCTCACTGTTTTGAGTTACTTGTAAAAAAATAATAAAGATATAAAATAAATAAATAAATAAATAAACCTGCCCATCTATTTTGTATTTCCTGTCTTCTCTTGTCATATCATGAAACATCCAAACTTATGAATCAGGTCTAACTCAGGAAAAAATGTGAGAGTCCCAAATGTTTAAGCTTCATAAAAGAAATCAGATTGGCCACAGTAGATGTTGGATTAGGTATATCTTTAATTTGAATCTGGCAAGGCTCTTTGTATGCTCATGTGTCAAATAGCAATAGCACTTAGACTTACTATATATTACTTCATAGAGCTTCACAGTCCCTTTCTAAGCAGTCTACAGAGTCAATCTATTGCCCTCAACAATCTGGGTCCTCATTTAATCCACCTCGGAAGGATGGAAGGCTGAGTCAACCTTGAGTCGGTGAAGATCAAACCCTGGCAGTCAGCAGAATTGGTCTGCAATACTGGATTCTAACCACTGCACTACCCCGACTCCTTTGAAAAATGCCCTTGAAACCTCAACAATACACCAAAGCTTACTCAAATAACTGCCTTTATTCTTTTGGTGGTTTTTCTAAGCTATTAACAAATCTGATTAGTTTAATTTAATTAATCTGCAAATGAATATATTTTCATTACAATAACTGCATTTGGTTGCATTATTTAATCAACAGTGAAAATGCAATTTAAACATTAGAGTTATTATAGAAAAGCTCACAAAAATATGGATGCCTGAACTCTATACTAAATGAAAAGTCTAAACTATCACTGTATATAAAAATCATTTAAAGGCAAACATATAAGGAATATTCAGTGATTTCCACATGGCAATCCTTAATCTAAGAAAATATTAATTACTGTGTAATGTCACATTTTTCCATTCAGCCTTTCACAGTTTCTAAAAGTTGGCCGGCATTCATCATCTATCATTACAGAACAATCTGTAATAGGAAAGCAAATTGGATTTTGGCATCCTGAAATGTTAATGCAGTAGAAATGATTAATCATTGTGGTTGCTCCCCAATACTTTTTATTTAGTCTGCACATTTATAAATTTTTGTTTTTACACAGGATATGATTTTTCTCAACCTGCATCTCTCCAGACATGTTGGAGTACAACTTCTATAGTTCCCAATAACAATTAAAATAATGACTAGAAATTGTGGGGGCTATTCAATCTACAAGGCACCAAATTGGAAAACTATGCACCACTTCCTTACATTTTCCCAGAAGAAACAATAGATAATATAGCTGTCCAGGGAAACTTATTTTAATCACAAACAGGTCCAGAACCATTTGTTAATCTTATTGGAATTATGATGTGCCCAGAATCTTCTAATTCTGCCTCCCATGATCCAGCTAAGTTTAGTTATAATTATAGGCCTGCTTATGTCTTAGCTTTGTTTAATAATTGGATCAGCATACTTCTTTTTTTTAATCCTCACAATGTCCAAGAATAATAAATTAACAAATTGAAAATATATTATAGGTAGTGATGGACTTGGATCTAGGATCCATTCAGGGTCGTCATCCCCCAGTTTAATTTCCTCTTTTGTAAGCTAAGTCCAGTACTTTTCTAAAGCCAAGATTTGATCAACAAGGTAGGTCTTGAATCTACAATCTGAGGGATATCGGGAGGTTTTGTCAATTCATCTGAAATTTGGCAGACTAAGTGCTTTAAGTCTGGCTGGATCTCCCACTGAACTCAGAAACATGTGAATGAACTGATTCCAAAACTATTCTGACAGTGAATGAAAAGCAAATTAAAGAGCAACAGATGGTTGAATAGGATATTGAAAGGAAAGGGGAACAGTTCCTTGTGCATCCATATCTCTGAAGCAGGTGAGGCTGGTTGTAAGATTTACAAGAATTTGTACTGACTACACTGATTGCCAACTGCTTCATCTTCAACTCCACTGGAGCCAACTCTGACAACGATAAATAACCATCTGACCACAGCCAAAAATCAAACCATCAGCAAAATTCAGATTTAACCATAATTATGTCCTGGCTCCCAAGAAAATGCTCAGTCCACTTTAGCAGAATTATAGCCGCTAATGTGGGACTTAGCTGACTGTCTTAATGAGACAGGGATACATCAGCAAATTAAGGATGATGTAAACTGCTTCATATTTTGGCCTTGTCTTTTTCATGACAAACACCTGGTGTTGTAAGCAAAAGCAATATCCCTGTCGATTTCTGATGACTTCATTCTTCGCCAAATGTGACCCGCCTCAGTGGGTATCTGAGTGATTATTTAAAAATGTACAAATTGGCAATGGACGAGAGAACAGCAAATAAATGAGGCAGAACTGTAAACTGTGCTGTTCTAATTTCTCTACGGGCCTGTCTTCTGTTCTTTAAAATTTATAGCAATATAGAAGCCACAAATTTATCTCAGCTTAAGAATCCAAACGCTTTTTCTCTCCCACTTCCCAAGTTTTCTTGCCCAGCAAAGTCAAAGGAGAGATTAGGTCTTTTACCTCATAGTAGATTTCATAATGAATCTCTCTTATTCTTTCTTTCTTTCTTTCTTTCTTTCTTTCTTTCTTTCTTTCTTTCTTTCTTTCTTTCTTTCTTTCTTTCTTTCTTTCCTTCCCTCCCTCCTTCCTCTTTCTTTCTCTCTCTCTCTTCCCTTTCCTTTCCTTTCTTTCCTTCTTCTCAAAGGCAAGCTCAAAGTGCCAGACATATCCACCCTTACTGGACTTACACATCATTGGTGCAATCTAGATTGCTTGACTGCTCCTCACTCCACATCCATTTCCAGAACTTTTATAAAACTGTAGAGACAGAAACCTTTGGTAAGAAAATTTATGGTCTGGCAACATGTCTGCTAGGCCAATTTGGAAAAAAAAACCCTTCCTGATCAGGTTGATAAACAAGTTCATTTTAAAGCACCTGCCTTTTTTTTTTCAAGGAAGAAATTAGGAATAGGACCTTTGAGGAACACTGCAAGAGGAACTGGTTTCATTACTCCTTTCAGCATGGGATAGACAAATTCAGATTGGAGGGATGTTGAAGAGAGAGGACAATTAGAAGCCTGAGAGACTAATAACAGCATCAAGATGATTGGCTTTTAAAACCTACAAATCTGATGTAATGGGCTCTTTTAGATTGAAGGTTTTAGCTGATCTGAGCAGGAAAAAATGGTGAGTCAAGGTAATGCCTCTGATGATCTCCTGACTTTTACCCAAGCTAGAAAAAAGTAGAGGAGGAGGAAGAAGATCATTATGATATTGCGTCAAAAGGTTGGTTGCCAGATTGTGGTAAAGAGTTGACACACATCTGTTAGAGAAATGATTCTAGAAGTACAGTTTCAAAGACTAGTGGGCCAGCATTAGGGTTAGTGACACCATACTATGTAAAGCTGTTCTTCTGAGAAGGCTGAGGGGAGAGGGAGAGACAGAGAGTGTGTGAGTTCTCCTATAAAAAATGTTAGTATGTGAATTTATTCAGCTTGCTCATTCCTTGTGTTCAGGCATTGAATTGTGTTGACATGGAACTTTAAGTAGCAGCCACAAAGGAATTAGGAGTAATGCACTGAAAAATAAACTGGCATTTTTTTCATTACTTTATTGTATGTTCCAACTTTTAAAAAACTGGTTGTATTGGTATCATCTGTTGTGAACTATCCTTGGCTGAGCTCAAGAATGCTGGTAATGTTTGGATGGCAAATATTAGGTAGACCAGTAGGTAGGACAAAAAATGAGACCCCTCACAAATGATAATAGTTCTCCATATGCCTCTGCCAAAAAAATCAGCAGTTCAGAACAGAATAACAGAGTTGGAAGGGACCTTGGAGGTCTTCTAGTCTAACCCCCAGCTTATGCAGGAAGCCCTCTAGTACCACTTCAGATAAATAGTTGTCCAATCTCTTATTTAAAATGTTAGAGCATTTACATCTGGAGACAAGTTGTTCCACTGATTAATTGTTCTGTCAGAAAATTTCTCCTTAGTTCTAGGTTGCTTCCCTCCTCGATTAGTTTCCATCCATTGCTTCTTGTCTTGCCTCTCAAATATTGGAATACTGCTATAATGTCACCCCTAGTTCTTCTTTTCATTAAAACTAAACATACCCAAGATCCGTCTGCATCATAAGTCTATCTTCTGTAGTGTTTGGCTATTCCTGCCAGCTTGGTGTTGTTTATGATACCATCAATACCATCATCTAAATCATTGATAACATATTGAAGAGTAGTAGGCCTAAGACAGAGCCTGGGGATACCCCATGCATACTTCCCTTCATGTAGATGCAGTTCCATTGAGGACTCTACACGTTGGGTACGGTTGATCAGCTAGTTAACGAATCAATCTGGTGGTGATGATTCTAACCCACATTTTTCTATCTTATCAAGTACTAAGTTGTCTTCTTTATCAAATGCCTTACTGAAGTCCAAGTAAATGATATCCACCACATTTTTCTGGTCCACTAATTTTGTCACTTTGTCAAAGAATGCAATAGGATTTGTGTGGCATGAATTGTTTTTACCAAAACCATGTTGGCTTTTGATTATGACTTTGTTTCCCTTTAGGTGTTCGCAGATTCATTGCTTATCTTTTCCAGAATCTTCCCAAGTAAGACTATTAGTTCTATATCAGGGTCCATTTCCTGGATCAATTTTTTTTTTTGGTGCTTTTTTGAAGATGGGAACTACATCAGTTCTTTTTCAGTCCTCTGATAGTTCCCCTGTGCTCCAGGATCTTTGAAAGGCATGGTTCAATGGGTCTGCGATTGTATCTTTCAGTTTCTTCAGATCCTTGGGGTGTAATCAGGGGTGGGATCCGACAGAGTTAACTACCAGTTTGGTTGATTTACGAGGTTCGGTGATTTACAATGTGCCCGGCAGCGTGCACCTGTAAATCGTCATCAGCATGCTGTGTGCAGAGAAGCAGCCTTCCAAAAAGCCCTTTTTTCCTGCTTTTTTAACCTGAGCTGTGCCTCGCACGGCAGCTGAAGTTGAAAAAAATCAGGAAATAAAGGTTAGGTAAGAGCCCAGGAGGGTGGGTGGGCAAAAACAGCAGCAGACATAGAACTGGTTCTATGTCTGCTGCTCTTCAGAGCTACCGGTTCTACAGAGGTGGACAGAACCGGTAGAAACCCACCCCTGGATGTAATCCACCTGGTCCTGGTGATTTGAACTTGTCTAAGGTAGATAGATGCTCACTTACCATTTTCTTGTCTATTTTAATTTATATTCCCAATCTGTTTCTTACAGTACTGTTTTTGAAAGGTTGGACTGTTTTTTTTCCTTTTGTGTAAAGACAGGTGCAAAAAATGAGTTAAACAGTTCTGCTTTCTCCCTGTTGCTTGTCACCTTCTTGCTGTTTTCTCCCATTAATGGACCTATCATTTCCTTGTTGTTATTCTTGTTTTCACAACATTCTCCACAACCTTAGTTCTAATGCTGGATGGCTCTTGATACTGCATTCATTCTTATTCTTCTTTTTTCTCACAGAGGGAATAAAAGCCTTTGCAGATGCTTAGTCTTACCATACAAAAATATTTGAAGAAGTTTTACATTCAAAAAGCGAAAGAACAATTTTTTTTACAACTCATCTTACAAAATGATACTGAGCATTCTTGTTCTCACTGGGCCTAAATGACAAAGGTATTATATTGCTTCACAAAGGATGCTGACAACATAAAGCTGGAGAGGCTGCTAAACAGGCAGAAGGGAATGCTAAGATTAGATCAGTGTCAAATTTACAATCAGAAGAATAATTTGTGACACTTTTTCTCCAGTACTTCCAAAATCCAAGTGCATCATGTTCTCCCATCTTGCAAAAATTCAGTGAACATTAAGCTCTTGGTATAAAAAGAAATAAAAAGTATTGCCTCACAATAGAAATTTTAAATGAATTTTAAATTCTTAAAATGATTATGAGGGGTTCTTTGGAGAAGTGGTATTGAACCCCAACATGGAGAATAGCATATTCTTCCCTGTATTTCCAAGGAGGCTTTTATAATACAAAGTGACTTAACATACTTAATGGTTCTTACTTATTTTTTATTTTTCACTTAACTCTTATCACTAAACTTATACTATATTATGCCTAGACTGACTTATGTGTCAATCCTGATGCTTATTAGGTATCTGTTGCAATATTTCAACTGTTGTGAGTCTCCCAAAGTTACCCAGGTTAATGACCAACCAAACTAAACCAAACCAAGCCATACCACACCTAAATCCTATACACATTTCTCCTTTCTCATGCAAGTATGCTAGCCTGAGCTATAAATAATCCTTTAGCTATTACTTAGCCATCTTAGTGGCCTATGGCTTCTCTTACTGGCTATTTTTTGATATTATCTGCTAAGGACTGTTGGCCTGTGATTCTTCACTGCTGAGAAAAGTCTTTCAGTTTGTTTTTTGAGGGGCTGGACAGAAAGAGTGTTATCAGCTGTTGTAGGCTGTCGGCATTTCTGCTGGAGTGGAGCAGGTGCTTAAATTCCTAATGCCACCCATATATGTATGCAATATATTATTGAGAGATAATCCCAGTAAAAACGCCAATGTTAAGAAAAATAATTCAAGAGCTAGTTAAAGTCTTCAATAGAGCAGGGATACCCAAAGAGTTCCTCACAGATAGAGGGCCAACTTTCAATCCACCATATAAAAACATCAGCGTGCTGCTTTAGAAATAAAAGGGGTATTAACCTCTCTTTATTATCCAGATGAATGGCTTAATGGAAGGAATGAATCAAATTGACTGGTCTTCTCTGCTATTCCTGGCCAGTAAAATTGGTCTACAATTCAATACAGAGTACTGTTATTACCTAAAATGTCCAGCTAATAGGCTTTCGTGAGCCAACCATAAGATTTGTTCTTTGTATCTGTCAGGAACAATTATTTGTTCCAGGCACTCCTTAGTTAAAGGGATACAAGCCCTAAGTCTATATAATATATGACCCTACTTCAAGTCAAAGTTTCCTTCCCCAATTCTAATTTTTCCTTTTGCTGATTGCTTAACTGTCTTTTAATGAGGGATTATTTCACCACACCTACCACCCCCTCCCCCAATATTTATGTCCCAGGAAAGGTAAAATTCTTATTGGGTGCCCTCTGCCTTGAATCAGCATTATGTAAATTATTTTCCATATAAGAAAGCTTTAGACTTCCCTGTATCAGATGACAGACGGAAGAGTTTTACTTTGTAATGCTATAAAAAGACTTATTCAGAAGATGGTTTCTTCAGTGCTGCCCTTGTTTTTAACCTTATTCAGTGATGTTACATAGTCTCATTCTTTCCTATGGCTGACTAAACCATAACACATGGAAAGAAATATTTTTTCCTGCCTTAGCCCCAATCCTCTAAACAAAATAAGATTTGGGGTGAATATTTTTGCTCTCCCATTATTGCAAACGTAAATTGAAGGAATGATAATATACTCCTGGAAATCCTAGTAGAAAAGGTGGGATATAAAAAAGATATTATTCTATTCAATAATTATTATTCCATTTTCGGAACAGTTAGCACAGGATCTGGTTACATGCAGCATTTGTGCTGTTCTGGAATCTGCACTAAAATGTTCCCAGTATCTATGCATTTCTGCAGCTAAGCAGCTAAGCCTTCAACTCAGTTGTGACACTGAAGAAAAACGAGGCAAGAACAGTCCCGCTATACTTAATCTTATGAGCACCACTCACAATTGTGAGATCGGCAGCTACAGTATATAAATGAATGTAATGAATCAGCACTGGTGAGCATTGGTGAAAACATTTATGAGAATATCATCACTGTACAGGTAGCGCTCAACTTACAACAGTTTTTTTGGTGTCTTTCCAAAGTTACAATGGTACTGAAACTAATGATTTATGAACATTTCTCACACTTATAACCATTGCAGCATCCACATGGGCATATGATTTACACCCAGATGCTTGATAACTGGTACATATTTATGGTGGTTGTAGTGTCCCATGGTCAGTGATCATCTTTTGTGACCTTCTGCCAAGCAAAGTCGATGGGGGAAGCCAAATTCACTTAACAACGGTGTTACTAATGTAGTGACTCACTTAACAAATGTAAGAAAAGTCGTAAAATGAGCCAAAACTCATTTAATAAATTTCTCATTTAGCAACCTAAGTTTTGAGCTCAATTGTGGTCGTAAGTCAAGGACTACCTGTATTCTTAAAATATAGTGTATCTTTTTCCTTTTTTGCAAAAACAAACAGGGGACAATAACAGGCTTTTCCCTACTTCCATCCAAAATTTTCACAAATATGGGTAGCAACTTGCCATGTCTCCATAATCTTTCCTTCTTTTTGACCCAAAGGCAAAGCTTAATTCACCCTTAGTTGTTATCAGTATTAAAATCATTTTTGCTACTTATCGGAAGATATTTTTAAGTTGTGCCTGTTAGGAAGGGTCAGTCATTATCTTGAAGAGATTGCAAATGTCTTTATTTTTTATTTATTTATTTTATTTATATCAAGCAATTATAAGATAACAGGTATAAGTATAAACATAGTTTTGAATACATGAAATGGATACATATAAGAAAGAAAGAAAAAGAAAAGAAAAAGAAACAATAGGACATGTTGGTGCGCTTATACACGCCCCCTACAGACCTCTTAAGAAAGGGGAGAGGTCAATAGTAGACAGTCTAAGGTTAAAGTTTTTGAGGTTTGGGGAAGAAATCACAGAATCAGGTAGAGTATTCCAGACATTGACTACTCTGTTACTGAAGTCGTAATTTTACTGAGGCAGTAGTGGCCGCGAAGAGATAGATTGCCAAGTTTCATGGTGGCAATGGGAATTCAAGGATAAGCAGTGAGTAGGTCAACTCAGTAATAGGAAAAGGCCTGAAGAAAGTTAGCACCCACCCCTCCTAGAAGAATGAAATATTTTGGGAAATATTAAAAAGGCAGAATATTATATTTCCCTGGATGACAAAAGGAGAAACAGGATTTTAAAGACAAAGAGCAGCTCCCTGCCCCCAGCAGGTCTTTGGTGCCCGTTAAGCAGGACTGGGCCAACTTATCTACAAGACAATTAGACCTTCAACTCCAGGGCGATGGGATTAAGACATGACCCTCAGGACATAATAGGATTAGCCCTTGTGCTTGGTGGTTCTGCTTCACCATTAAACAATCCTTCCAAGCAGCCTCCGTGCTTCCAGTGTCTTTCTCCCCACTTAGAACTGAACCCAGATGGACATTTCTTCCAACAGGCTCTGTGAGAAGAAAGGAATGCTTCCTAAAAGCCAATTTTACATTTCCCCATTAGTCGACAGGAGGCATCCTGACTGACTTGGGAAGATTTAAGATCACTGCAAAGATGACATGCTAAGGAGACTTGTGAACCAGCAGGGGCATGTTGTTGAAGGATCAAGGAGTAAAGGCAGTGTTTATGTGGAAGTTCCACGATTATACCTGGGGAATCAGATAGGAAAGCAAGTCTCTTTCCTTGCATGGAGATACATCATGCCTGAGTTTAAATGTTTCTTTCACCACCTATCGATTGTCTTGAACTCTTAGGACAAAGTGGAACACATATATAAGTTTCATTAATTTAGCCTAATTTATACCCTATTATAATTTGAGATGAATGCATTGAGAATGAGATTGTTCTATCCATTAACACAGGAGTTCCCAACGCCCAGTCGGTGGACCAGCACAGGTCCGTCAGCAACCGGGTCACACAAAGGAGTGAAGCCCTGTCTGCAGGATGCAGGCAGCATGTAAAACCATGTCCCCTGCAGTCCACAGAAAAACCTTTCTTTGTGGAACTGGTCCCCTGGTACCCAAAAGTTTGGGGGCCGCTGCCTTAACCGATGAGTATCTTATGCTTGACATTTGAGCTTCCAAAACATGGTCAGCTACACAGGAAGAAGGAAGAATGGAATGGGGAGAAAAAATAAGGGACTTTCTGGGCCCATCTAGCGCTGACAAGAGCATTATTCCCAAGGGAATTCTGCCCTTAAGGTGAAAAGAGAGGAGGGAGAGGGGTTTCTATAGGTCTTCAGTCTTCTATTGTGCACTGAAATGTTTGTAAATATTTGCCACTGCAGTTTATGGGAAATGTGGGCTGCCAGAGGAGTGGATAAGATATGGAATCATAAAACATCTCCTATTTAATGGCCATTTTCTACAAGTGGGTTGGCTGTTTGGATTGTACTTCTAAAACTTGCAGATGTCTTCTCTTCCAAAGTCACTTACCCTCTCACCAACAAGATTCCCATCCAGTAGAAAACAAGATGTGCTGTTGCTTCTTCCTCACGAGTAGCAAATATTAGAGCAGACTTAAATACGGTGCAGCTCTAAAACTTGCATTTCATTATTTGTGTTTCCCTTGAGTTTCCATAGTTACCAGAGGCTTCAGGCTTTAATTAAAGCAGTGACTTTTAAAAACAGGACTAGTTCCTCTCCCTTTCAAGGACACTTCTGTGTGTTGTCTTATGAAAAGCTAATATTAGGTTCAAGTATAAATTATACACAGTGCCTCTGTGACTTAGCTGGGGAGGAGATACATCAAATGCTATCTCTTTTCATGCTAAATGCTACAAATGATCAAAATTTGTTCCAAGCAATCTGCACTATGTTTATGTTTGTTCAGGGGCCTTACATAGAAGGGTATCTGTGGGACACTTAACACTCCTCGCTGCTTCTGCTGCCCCACATCCTGGAGCTGACTCCTCTTTATTTTCCGGGATGTTCCTGTCAACAGCTTCCAGGCCCCTTTAAGCATATTTAGATGCAAAGAATTTGAAATTTTGCTTTGTTTTAGAAACAGGGGTGTCAAACTCAAGGCCCACAGGCTGGATCTGGCCTGTGGGGTGCTTAGATCTGGCCCATAAGGCCATTCTGGAAACAGCAAAGTACTGGCCCACGGTGCCTCTGCCAGCAAAAACGGAGCTCAGGAAGTCTGCATGCAGCTCTCCCGGGCTCCGTTTTCAGCCATAATGGCCTCCTGCAGCCCTCTGCCAGTGAAAATGGAGCTCGGGAGGGCGCACGGTCTGTTTCCACTGTCAGAGGGCTGCAGGAGGTGTCGCGGCTGAAAACAGAGCCAGGGGAGCCACATGCACCCCTCCAGAACTCCATTTTCATTGGTAGATGGCTAGCAAAACAAACTACTAGCAAAAGTGGCATTTGATCACAAGGCAAGAAGACATCAAGAAATTCCTCTGCTGGAGACAATGAATCACCCAAGCACCACAGGTGCCCCCAACATAAATGACATCGAGCTGGCCATAACCACCACCCTGGCCACACCTATGCCAGCTGCGCCCACCCCCTGCTTCCCAAGGTCAAACACGACCCTGATACAGCCCTCAGTGAAATCGAGTTTGACACCCCTGTTTTAGAAGAAAACAAATTCTAAAGTTTTTGAGCAAGGTGAATAATATGAGATCTTTCCTTGTTAACACTTAATAAAAACAGACTTGAACAGTCTTCAAACCCAATCTGAATGATTTCCTGATTTGCGGATTTCAACTCCCAGCATTCTTAGTAAAAAAAAACACATCAACATATAACTTACATGACTGGAAGACAACCTGACAACCTGGAGGACAAAGGATACAACTCTTTAAGAGCAGTATCACTGACCTATCACCCATAACAGTGATAGACCAACTTCAATTCAAGCCAATAATAAGCCCTTGAATTAAAAGAATTAGAAAGATTTCAGTTTAGATTTCCACCCCTTGTAAGATCTTTTAAAATACAAAAGATTTGTATTCAAAACTATCTTCATTTTTAAAAGATTCTCACAAACTTCTCATTAAAAAAATGATAAAACTATAACTCTTTATGCTTGTATATACAAGTTATGTATCTATGAACAATGATTAAAGGAAACAATGCATTTTATTATGGAAAAACACAAGAGCAGAATATTTTCTTAAAATCACTTAAATCATTCTATTATGGTCTGTTTGATGTAATAAAAAAGCAAGGTATAACCAAAGATGAAGCAAATGACAGAAGACGAACATAGAAATTTCCCTCAAAAATATAGCAAATAGAAATGGTGTTGGAAAGGAGGAAAACATTCAACTTTGCTGACTAACAGCTTTTTCTAACTGATGCCGATTCTCACCTCTTTGCTTGCTAAAACTAACGACTGAAGTGTTACATTTTCTGAAATACACAGCAGAGTCATGGGTACATTGTGCCATAATTTGAAAAATGCAGTTTGGTAGTAATATATATGAGCATCATGCCCTGACACAACAGCAGCAACTAAAAAAGCGAACACCAGGATTAATAGGTTGTAATATATATGAGAAACGCTGATAAGATGCTGCTTCCATTTAAAGGCAGAAGCTATGCAGTTCAGTACAGGTAGTCCTTGACTTACAACAGTTCGCTTAGTGATCGTTCAAAGTTACAGCAGCATTGAAAAAAGTGACTTATGAACATTTTTCACAGTTAGGATATTTCCAGCATCCCTGTGATCATGTGATCAAAATTTGGATACCTGGCAACCGGTTCATATTTATGACAGTTGTAGTATCCCGGGATCATGGGATCCCCTTTTGCAACCTTCTTACAAGTCAAGAAGGAAGCCAGATTCAGATAGCCACCAGGTTACTAACTTATCAATTGCAGTGATTCACTGAACAACTGAGGCAACAAAGCTCATAAAATGGGGAAAAATTCACTTAACAGACATCTCACTTAACAACAGAAATGTTGGGTCGTAACCAATTGTGGTTATAAGTCAAGGACTACCTGTACTAAAATCAATAACATGCAAGAAACAACAGCTGAAGCCTAAAACATTTATATTAAGAGAATATATTCAACTCAAATATATTCAACATTCCATGTTACCATAAAGACTACATCTCTATACTACTTTATAATTCATATAGAAAAATGTCATTTTTACATAATTTTATATTATAGTAACATAGATTCCCAAAGGATCAGATTAAAGGGAGCACTGTTTATACCAGAGGTCCCAAACTTGGCAACTTTAAGACTTGTGGACTTCAACTCCCAGAATAACTGGCTGGAGAATTCTGGGAGCTGAAGTCCACAACTCTTAAAGTTGCCAAGTTTGGAGATCTCTGATTTATACATTAAAGCCTGCAAACTAAAAAGCAGGGAGTCAACCTGACTTTCTTTCTTCGTAATGGTAACTTTCCACCCTATTTTCCTCTGCCAATTATTATTTTACTATTTGTTCTCTACCAAAGGATGTTCTTTGTTGTTCCACCACTTTCCTGATCCACCCCATAACATCAGGCAACATTCATAAAATTGGCAAAAATAAGTGATTCTTCTTCAATAAATGTCCAAAAATCTGCCAAGGATCATTCAGGGAGAGCCATTAGGATAACCCTCTGGTGGCAAAACTGTCACTCCAAGGCAGCATTTCTTGCAGACCAGGGAACAGGATTATGTAATTTCAGTAATCTAAGATTCCAACTGCTATTTACTTCAGTTCTTGTAGAATTCAAAACCCCATTCTCCTTGCTTACTGGATAGACTGATAGGAGTTCTTCACTAGTACCATTTATTTCCATTAAAACATTAATCCAGGCAATTTACTTCATTTTCTTGTTTTCATCGTGTCATTCCGTAACTTTGCCCTTCAACTGCAAAAGTCATGGTAGCATAACTATTTCTCTGTTTTGGCAAGTAAGTATTAAAATAGATATATAAGTTTGTGGTAAACTGAAGGGATCTAGTTTTCTTGAATCCTTCCCCAAAGATACTTGAAAATGCTAGAGGAAAAGTCTGAAAATCTTGCTTTCATCCCTTCAGGCGCTCTATCAGGCCCTCTGTTTCTTGGCCAACATAAAATGAGACCTTGAAAGATGGTTTAGACCTGCCTTGGATTAATACCTGTTCATGAAAAGCTACTATCAGAATACTCGGGACAGACTTTTTAAAAATCCCAAAGGGATTTTTTTTCAGGAGGCAACTGGACTTTCTTGCTTTTTCTTTTGAAAACATTTCTCTTTTCATCCAAGAGGCTTCTTCAGCTCTGATAGTGGAGAATGGAATATCAGAACTGAATTGGATAAGAAGAGAAATGTCTTCCAAAGAAAAAAACAAGAAAGTCCAGTTGTCTCCTGAAAAAGAACCTTTGAGACAACCATGACCTGGATGACTGAGAATCTCTACAGACTTCTTCATACAATATTATATACAATTAATTAAAAATATAGTACCATGACATATGGTTCTGGCCACATGGAGAGACTGATGTAGGACAGATACACAAAAAGCTACCTCTATGGGAACCAACAGATTGACCTTTTGCTAGATAGTTCCTCAAATTTAAACTAGAGCTTCCAGTTTGACATAAGACATCCCTGTTTGACCTCGCCTTAAGTAGGTAGCATTAAGTTAATACTGCTGAAGATTTTGAGAGGGATATTAATCTATAAAAGGTTGAATTATGTTCTAGTGGCTTAAGTATATATTTGCACATCTTTAATATAAGTCTGTAAATATGTTTTTTTACAGTACGTGGGATATCAAATAAAAGTATAGAAATGCACATAGAGAAAAATCACTAAGCAATGATGCAAAATACAACTCCTGCAGTGTACTCCACAACTTCATCAATTAAAATAAAATATATGAAATTATGTATTATTAAGTCAAGTATAGAACCCAAGTACAATTAATTCATCATATCACATGCTGAACCATCTCTCTACAATAGAGAAAAACACTTCAAAATATACCTTATTGCATCCACGCTGATTACTCCATTGTATGCTTTATAAATCTGAACAGAATATCTAGCTGTAAAATGCTTTCTTCCCTTACATTTAAATAATGTTAATCCAGATAGGCAAGATCTGTTCTAAGACAAGACAATGCAAGGAAAAAATAACTACAAAAGCTTTAAGAGGCAGAATTTTATGCCTGCAGTCATGTAATTAAGAGAAAGGGAATAATTAACCAAGCCAATTCCTTCTCACTGATCCAATGAGTTTTGGAGAGGAGGAATAAAAATATGCTTGCGCAGGAATCTCATTCTTACAAGACAATCTATCTAACTATAGTAAAAAAAAAAACTCAATGCTTTTTTCAGGTTTCAAAGTCTAATGTCATTAGTCAGGCCCACTCTTTTCCTGCTTTCAGAGATCAAACGTAACATGGAAAAGTTAAGGTTCTTTAATAATTATTGGAATGAAAAAAATCAATCATTCTAGATTCTTAGCAATAATGTTTAGAACAAAAAAAAGTGATAAAAGGTTGCAGAGCTGAATTTCCCCATTTATGTAAGGAAGTTTTTAATGTGCCTTTCACCAAAAATGCACAATTCTTACTCCATCTTTTACTCCATCTAGCTTGAAAAATTAAATGAAGACTGTGTGAAATGCCTGTTTTAAATTTTGTGCCCGTGTCTTGCAAAAAATCATTTAATCCTGTACTGTAAAATAAAGCTTCACGTCCTAAAAGAGTAAACCTCAAGTTAGAAAGCGCTGAAGAAACTAAAGTTACTCACTACTTCAGAATAGTATTATTAGCAATAGAGGGGAATCTTTACTGTTTACCCCCAAAAAGACATTCAACCTTTTCCACCAATATCATTAGGGTTTAAAAGAAAAAGGTAATTTCTTAACTTCTAGATAATGTAGCCAAGTATGACAATTCAATTTTTAAAAGAATCTAGCTAATGGATTCCCCATCTGTACATCACCTATGTGTGTGTGTGTGTGTGTGTGTGTGTGTGTGTGTGTGTGTGTGTGTGTGTATTCTTAGCAGGTGATACCTGTCTGTCTGCAAGTCCATATGTAATCTTCTAGAACGTTACAATATTGGTTCAGTTTAGGTTCCAGATTTTCCAGTATATTTGTGCCCTGCCTAGTCTAAATAGCAAAAAGTATAATTGTTTAGTTTTAGAGAACCTATTTGGCAGATTTTCTGTCATCTCGTTTTCTAACTGAAGAGCAGTAAAAATATCATGGTAAAAAATGCTGGACTTTTCCCAATATTGTTAACTTCAGCAAAAATGTTTTTTAAAAATAATTATTTCTACTGGTTCTAATTTTTATGAAAAAGTTGGATATTTTCCAATATAATTAGCTTTAGCAAAAAGGATTTTTAAAAATTGTTTTCTACTGATTCTAATTCTAGTGAAAAAATTACATTAAATTGGCCATTAATACATATTCTGATATTCTAAACCCGGGGTCAGGAAACTATGGCCTACCGGCCAAATCCTGACTTTTATGAATGAGATTTTCTGGCATTATGAATACTGATTTGCCGTGTATTATATGTATTTGGTATGTTCTGCCATGTTTTTAAACTTCCCAATCTAGCCTGCAATCCTATTCCCTTTTTATATCCTTCTGTCTTTTGTGCCACTTGTTTTCTTTTTCTTTATGCTCTTCAATGTATTCCAGATTATGTTTGGAAGAGAAATACTAAACACATATAATGGACCCCAGACATTATATGCAGTCTCCCATCAATCAACCTATCTTTTGTAGACTGATCAGAGATTTCAGTTCTACTACGTCCACAGGAATGTAATAAATTCTCTACAACTTCAGAGCTTCTAGAAAGTTGGTTCTGCTCCTATTCAGTGGCCCTATGATACTTACAAAGACTTCTTTATCTTTTTTTAATCTGTTGGGCTCTATTAATAATCTCACGCAATTATATAAATATTGATATAATGCTATATCTGATAGACCTTCATGGATACTCCTGAACAAAAACGTATTTGTTGCAGCAAATTAGGTGAAAAAGCAGTAAGGACACACAAACAGGAGAGCAGCAAAGGTGGAAGAACAGATGGAAAATTGTGACAAGTAGGGAAAAAATGTGGGGACAAAAGGACACCAAAAAGCATTGGGATTTTCCACCCTCATAGGCTGTGACTCAACTTTTTCCATTTTCGTCACTTCTACTCCGGCATTGCCAGAGCACACTGTTCCCTGAACTGGATATACCTCACTGGTTGCCCAATGAACTGTGCTAACATAGACTCTGAGGTGTATTAGTATATTTCAAACATTATTTGTAGCATTCCTTTAGACAGAGGGTTCGTCTACAAGCTGAAGTCAGCATCTAGAATTGCTTAAAGTACAGTATATATTGGGATACTTGCTTTTGAAAATTACAGTAGAAAAAATACTTTCCTTTTGACTGATTTGAAATTATATATTTGCCTTATTGACTTTTTACTTCTGCAAATTTTCTGTAAATTTTCCAAAATAAAGCATTTGAATGCTTTTTATATCGAAGTATGGACTTCTTTAAATTTAAACATCCCATAGCATTTTATGGGCATAACTGTTATAGAGGCACAGTTATAGGAATATTATTTTAATACAGGTTCAGTAACCAAACACTTTTGGGCCCAGTAACTTTGACATTGAACAATGTGGTCGTTAAGTGAAAATATCCTTTTTTTAAAATCATAAGGACCAACCAAAGCGAGCACATCTCTTTTCATCTCAAATTTAGCCTATTAAAATCTCTCTTAGCTATATTCAAGGTACCAGATATTTATTTATTGGTTAGATTTTTATCCCATCTTTATTACTTTATAGGTAACTCAAGAAATAACCTTCTCTTTCCTATTTCCCCACAACAACCCATCCTGTGAAATGGGTTGAGCTGAGAGATTGATTGATCCAAAGTCACCCAGCCAACTTTCATTCCTAATGTGGGACTAGAATTCACTGTCTCCTGGTTTCTAGGCCAGCACCTTAACCATTACAGAAAACATTTATGCTGTATAGAAAGCATTTTGCTTCCCCTGCCACAAAGACACTATTTTGTATCTGAAATCATTTCCCTATTGCATTACCCAGTTATTCAGATATTAGTAAAATTGTTAAGGATAATTTTCAGTGATGCTATAAGTTCCTCATGGCAAGATGGTTTGACAGAGGAAGACTTTCAATTTTTTTAAAAAAAGTAGATCCCACAAGCCTGAATTTTGGTTCAGTCCTTCTCTAATAAAGGCCTCTTATGTCACGGTGGGATTCCTTGACAGATATGGAAGTTGAAATGCTGTTTGTCCTGAATGAACAAAGTTTAAAAGAAAACCACCTTAAAAAGATTTTTCTCCAATTCTGATTTACAGCAGGTTTTTTTTAATGACAAGGGACTCAGCTGATGTTAATGTTAATTCAATTTCAGGCAAAAATCTTTTCAGTCCCATATACTTTTCAAATTTGGCTCTGTCTATGTTAATGTCAACTCATAAAACATTTTGTATACACATTTTATAGTTGACAACAGAAAGAAGGGGGGTGTTTCAAAGAGCAAGCAGCAGTGTGGAATCAAAAGTACATTCCATTCATATTTTCTTCAAAGACTAATTAGATGACTGAAGCTTCTGCCTTGCAAAAATCTAATTGGAGAGCATGATTGATGACTCTTGGCTATGGACGTTTTCGTTGGATGATACATCCAGAGGGGGGGGGGGAAGCAGGATCAAGGGTGACAGTGAATTACGTATCCCAGAGTTGGCTACGCTCAGGTAAATGCCGGACTAGAATGTTAACTTCAAATAAATCTTTTTTAGTTTTGGGAGTGTGGCTCGAGGCTCATGATTTAATTAGAGTAACTGCCAGAATCCTGACAGTTAACTTTGTATTATGGTTGCAGTTTTCCTCTTAAGAAATTTTTTAGATCTATATTATTTACAACTTATTTTATTTTCATTAAAAACTCTTAATAATGGTTTTAATACTATTTTATAAATTATGTTGGAGCTATGTTTATCATTTTAATATTGTCTTACATTTTGTTAAATCATCCAGAAAATTACATTTGTTTGATCATAAATAAATAAAAGTAACAATGCCTCATCTGCAAAAATCCCTAATCTTTCTCCAATTTGTACCCTCCAAATGTGTCAGATTACAATTTCCTTTTTCTCTAACTAGATAGCTAATGGTTGAGAAAGAAAGAAAGCAATTTACCTAATGATCAGATAAAAAGAAATCAGATGGAGGTGAGAGACTTTACAGTTTAAAAAAAACCAAAGAAATGTCTTGTTACATTTTTAACCCAATAGGCATCTCATTCTTCACCCCAGATAAAAAGATTGTGCTAATGTTGCATATAGCCAAGGATTGCACTACTATAATTACCTTGGTAATTCAGATCTGAAATGGGTCTACTGGCTCAAAAGGAATAGATAAAAAAGACTATTTGATATATTTTGTTCTTTCAAACTGGCACCAATGTTTGGTAATATCAAAAAGTTTTATGCAGTTACACTATCAATTCAAGATATTAAACATACCTTCAGACACACAGTGACATTAATGGTTACACAAATCAATGCCTACCATTGTAGGACAAACAGAATATACCATTTAAAATAACACTTCATTTACACAAGTCAAAAATGAATCTTATTTCAATCCCATGAATCCAACCATACATTAGACTTTGCTAAAAAAGAAAGAAAAAGAAAAGCATATGCCTGATCAAATTGATGATCTCAAGATCTTCTCATTTTGCTTTTTTTCCCATTCTTAATATATAGGTCAAAATTTCAGATCATTTTAGCTATTTAATAACTTAATTAAAATTAAACAAAAACAATTAACACAAAATAGAAGCAAAAACACCCCCAAAGTACTGAACTCAAATTCAAATATGGCTGAACCTGACTTATCATGGAAGGTTTATTTTATTGTGTAAAAGACAAACAGGCTCCCGTTTAGTCCCAGATAGAAGTGGCCATGGCAGTTTCCCAATCGTGGCAACTTTAATATGCAACTCCAGCCAGCCGTAAGAAATTTTGAGTTTGGAGAAAGTGACCAGGAGATAGAATAGAATAACAGAGTTGGAATGGACCTTGGAGGTTCTCCAGTCCAACCCCCTGCTTAGGCAGGGAACTCTATACCATTTCAGACAAATAGTTATCCAATCTGTTCTTAAAAACTTCCAGTGTTGGAGAATTTACAACTTCTGGAGGCAAGTTATTCCACTGATTAACTGTTCTGTCAGGAAAGTTCTAGATTGCTTCTCTCCTTGATTAGTTTCCACCCATTGCTTCTTGTCCTGCCCTCAAGTGCTTTGGAGAATAGCTTGACTCCTTCTTCTTTGTGGCAGCCCCTGAGATGTTGGAAGACTGCTATCATGTCACCCCTAGTCCTTCTTTTCATCAAACTAGACCTACCCAATTCCAGAAAACGTTCTTCGTATATTTTAGCCTCCAGTCCCCTAGTCATCTCTGTTGCTCTTCTCTGCACTCTTTCTAGAGTCTCAACATCTTTTTTACATCGTGGATGCAATATTCCAAGTGTGGCCTTACAAAGGCATTATAAAGTGGTGTTAACACTTCACGTGATCTTGATTCTATCCCTCTGTTTATGCAGCCTAGAATTGTGTTGGCTTTTTTGGCAGCTGCAGCACACTGCTGGCTCATATTTAAATGATTGTCCACTAGGATTCTAAGATCCCTAAAAAAAGGATAAAAGAGTCTTTCAATTTTCTCCAAATTAAATTACTTTTGGTTTCACTTCTTATTCTTTGCAGCTTATTTAGAATTTATGTAAGTGCTTTTATTTAGAAATGGCAGAAAATGCTATTGCTACTGTTTCCTGTTTTATCTTTTTGCCTCTCTGCAGCCTCAATTAGATATTGGAACTACACATACAAGGGTACACTGGAAATACAATTAGATATTCAATTAGATATTGGAACTACACATACAAGGGTACAACAACTGTTCAGGAACCTTGCAACAAGAGCAAGTTCCAAGACCTTACACTTTGTCCAGAAGACTTTCATTCAGATGTTACTTTCATTGGCAGTTCTTTTCTATTAAATCAAATGAAAAACATCACAAAAAGCATTTTGGCTCAATTGATTTATCTACCATCCATGTACAGGCAAACTACTGAACAGCCTTTAAATCATTTTTATTCATCTTCATTCTTCTTGTTCAATCATTCCACATTAGAAGTCAGGCTTCTCGTTGACAATGCATGTTGCTACTGATTTTACAGATGGCATCAAACTGCCAATGGGTAAATAACAATAGCAACAGCAATAGCACTGACTTATATACTGCTCCATAGAGATTTACAGCACTCTTTGAGTAGTTTAGAAATGTCAGCCTATTGCCCCCAACAATCTGGGTCCTCATTTTACTGACCTCGGAAAGATGGAAGGCTGAGTCACTCTTGAGCCAGTCAGATGGAAGTCTTCTATCTTCAGTTAACTTCACTAGTAGGATTCAAAATTTTTTACTACTGGTTCTATGGGCGTGGCGTGGCTTGGTGGGCATGGCAGGGGAGGGATACTGTAAAATCTCCATTCCCATCCCACTCCAGGGTAAAATTACTGCAAAATCCCATTCCCTTCCCACCCCACTAACCTGCTTTCCAGCTCTGTTCTCCTGTGCAGGGCAACAAAAGAAGATCTAGCTGATCAGTTGGGACTCGGGAGGCAGAGTAGATGGGGGCGGGTCCAGTCAGAAGTGGTATTTGCTAGCTCTTAACTACTCAAAATTTCTGCTACCGGTTCTCCAGAACTGGTCACAATCTGCTGAATACCACCTCTGGTTAGCTTTGTTTGGGTAGTTTAGGAACAAGAGAAATGGCCAGCCATACCACTGTGTCACTAACCAATTTATATGACCTTCTCTTTCCAATGTTATTTTTGCTAATATATATTAAAATTTGTAAAAACAAATGTGATGAACTCCTGAGATATTTGAACCAACTGTTTTTAGTTCTTACTACTGTAAAAACAGATCCGAAAGCTTATGGGAAATGCCAGAGTGAATACATACTATATAACATCAAGTTGCTTTTGACCCCCTATTTTTGACCACATAAATACTATTTTCTGCATTAAGACTATACATTCCATGTGGTTTATGCAATAGTATGCTTATTACATGCCAAGATACTTTGCTTTTCTATGTCTCTACTTCTTTAGAGACTTAGCAAATCTCAGCAACCAGATATGTGGCTGAATCAGATTTTCTAGAGTACAATTAATACATTTTGTTATATTTTGCCTCCTCTTTGAGAGAACTTAAAGATCAGAAACAAGCAAAATATATCCCAATAGAGTCCTCTGAAAGTAATTTAGAATAAATTTTTTTCAAATGATGACTAAATATTACAAAAGCCCCCAAAGGTAGATACCAATACTGGGAATTCAAGAAAGTCACCCATCAGTCAAATCCTATTTTAAAAATTCAGTTTTTCTCTTTAAAATCTGACTCAACTGTATTATTTGGATTAAACACTTTCTAAACGAAACACATACCATTATCATATATGTGAAACACAGATCTTTCTGCTGTTAGCAGCCTAATAATAAAACATTTATAGCCATTGTTATGCACTGGTTACAATAAAGCCCTACAAACAAATAACTGGCATACTTGACAGATTGAGTTCTCATGCCCAAATAATATAATACTTCTACCTCATTTCTCCTATAAAACTACAGACTCCATGCACTCAACAATAAAACCATATACCAATTCCCAGCCTTAGCTTTTCATTGACTCCATGACATTAGTTGAAATTGCATCTTTACAAGTTATCTGGAGGAGTAAGAAAATGATTGTATGCATACTTGCTTCTACATAAATGTCTTCTCCCCATCTCCCATGTTTTAAAATACTTTTTGGTAAATATGTCATCTTTAACTACACGGTAACCTTTGGAATAAAGTACAAATCATGGAAAGAAACAGTTGTGGAAAAGCTTTGTAAACCAAGTTTGTGGAAAAGTAAAATGATAGCATAGGAACATTACCAAGAATGCAACAAACCCACAATCCCATTCAGAACCATTCTTCTTCATTTCCTTGATCTCTAGTGTTGTCATGGGACTTAAACAGAAGAATGGCATACCTTTGCAAACAATGCAGGCATAGAATGAAAGGCATTGTTCTTCTCATTGGAAGAGATCATTTGATAATACTGAACCTGGAAAAGAAAAACTGCCAGCCTGCTGGTGTAGTATAACCAGAATACATCAGCAGAATAATTAAAACTGCCTGAAACTCTCACTAAACACAACCACCTACTGTACACTTGGCTTTAAAGACAATATATTGGCTTTTGTGCTTTGATAACTATATTATACAGTAGTTTACACTGTGGCAACATCTGTCATCATTAAAAGGATCCAGAAACCCCATTCAAATCCATTTTAAAAAATGGTTCTGGGACTAAGATTAAGAGGATAATTGTCCACTTGCAATAAAACAACTGCATTATATAATTCAGAATACAGAGATGTGTCCAGAGATTATGCTTATTGCACATGGAAGGAGAAATGACATATATACATTATATGCGAAACATGTTGCTTAGATAACATATGGAAATATTGATTTGAACTTCATTCAAGGATGAAAAGAAATATTACTTTCACAATACCTGGCATGTACAACGCAATCATGGATGATGCAAAGGTGATAATCAAGTAAAACTCAAATATTTCTTCCTTAAGCCACTCTTGCCTCAAAGTTTGCTAAAACCAACCTTATTAACCTAGTCCAGTATATGCAGAAAATATCCCAGAAGCCTTTCAAAATTATGGGCTGAAGAGGAAAAAGAAGTCAAATGCTTGCATTTACAAACAAGTCACTACTGGTAATTTTCACCCAGGAGAAAGACTAGGTGAGTAGTACTTTACAGGGCTTTTTTCCTCCAACAATAATTGGAGGTTAGCATTCTCTGAAACAAGGGTGAGAAGAAAACATCACCTTGAAAATAATCTCTGCAGTTTATCATCAGCTTTCTGAATTTAATTTATTTCATTCACTAAAATATACAATGTATCCTACTTAAGACCAGATATTCTGACCCTTCCTCTGATCTTTGTTTTTGAAAGTCTGACCGCAAATATTTCCCTAAATAATTATATTTTTTCAAGAGGAGAAAGAGGTTCTCTCCCTTCTGCTATTATTAGGATGGAAATAAATACACTCTATTCCAGAATAGCCCTTAAACTCCCCTGGAACTTAATTCTTTTGACTAAGACTAAAGAAAAGAAATGTCTTTTTCTTAGACATTAAATTTGAATCAATTATATTTGATAGTCAAGAATGCCACATTGAATTTAATTAAAATCAACATCAACATCAAAACTAAATTCTGTTTTTTTAATGTCTGGGGTCTCCTTCCATTTATTTCTTCTACTTATTTTTGTAAAGTCTGTCTGCAAAACAATTCAATGTATCCCATTTTTTAAATGATAGCTCTGGCCCAGAACTTGAAAAACAGACTATATATAAAATGCTTTTTCCTCTCTCCATTTACACAGACAAAACTATAAATTAACCTTCCTTCTAGTCTATAACGAACATAAACAAAGCTCTGTTTTTAAACTGTCTATGTTTTCCAGTGATGTTTAGGGCAATGTTTCTCAACCTGGGCAACTTTAAAACGGATGGACTTCAACTCCCAGAATTCCACAGAGCAGAACAGAGCTGGCTGGGGAATTCTGGGAATTAAAGTCCATTCTTCTTAAAGTTGCCCAAGTAGAGAAATACTGGTTTAGAGGACCACATCAGGGCTTTGGTTGACCTCGGGGTGGTGGTGGCTGGGTGTGGCTGACTCAATGGCTGTGGCCAGCTTGATGCCACTCCCCAAACTGCTAGTATGTTTTCTCTTTGCACCGACTAGACTGGGCTGAAGATACGTTGGCCTGATTTCTTCGCACTGGGTAGACCAGGCTGCTCTTTTCTCTTCGCATTGGGTAGACCAGGACAGTTCCATGGGCTTGATTCAACCACATCACAGCCCACATCTGACCTGCGGGCCTTGAGTTTAACACCCCTGGTTTAGGGTGTTAAAGTACCTGTACGAACAGGCATATCATTTGAATTGAAGAAAACATCGGAGTTTTGCTATTCTTACTGGCAGAGATAAGACTAAATGCTTTTCTTGCAGATTTTCATGGCACTAACATCATGTGGTTTGTCATTGCAATCATATTCTAGGCCAGGACATCTGTTGCTGCCATGCAAAACAGTTTGCAAATCTCTTACCGACACCTGTCCTCCTCCGTCACAAATTTTGGCTGATACAGAACACTTAAGAAACAATCTGCTGTCAGCTGCAGCAGCAATGTTGAAAAAGATTTTCAACAAAGAAATAACTCCAAATAAGGGCACCAATGTCTTCTCAGAAGAAATCTGATATAATTCAGTGTGGTAATTTCAGTTCTCTGCAGTTTTTAGTCATAGCACCTTTGTAATGTTTTTGAGTCTCCAGCTACATTTTAAAACAATACATCTTACTCTTTCAAGGGACAATTCTTGTTCAAGTTCAACTCTTGGGACACCTTTTAGACTCACAATCTTTCCCATCTGGTCCTGTTTTTATTCACTCATGCAGTCCCCTTATAATATACTTACCATTTTGCGTAATTCAGACCATCTGAATTAAGGCCTTATTTCATAGCTTCCTGTCTACATGTTAATCCTATAAAAGGCATCTTTGGTTTTTCCTCTTCCTTGACTCTTCACTTTTCTATTGATTAAGAAACCTCCACTTCCACCACAAGGATCTCTCTCTGTCTTCTTGTCCACCCAGTAATACAAGCTTCTTTTCGGAAACTACATGCTTAACCAAGGAGAAATCTGACTAACAGCTTGTAAGAGGAAAAACAAACTAAATTGTTATTAACCATTGCAAGATACATTGAGATATAAAACCAAATGCTTAGCTAATGTAAATGTAGCTCAGCAAAGCTTTTATATTTATTCATCCCCAGTTTCATATTTTATCAGCTTCAAACAAGCTTTGGATCTTTAAAGCAAGAATATGTAACATTTTGTCACATAACAGTCTCCCTGTCACTCCAGCACTAATATATGAAGGGGTGGAGGAAAATCTGTATTTCCTCCATTAGTCTCCAATGATTCAGAACATTTAATAAGGACTTAACCTTACATATAAGGTTATAGGTAGGCTACATTCAACAGTGTATATGCCAGACAAGCAAACTTCCATGATGCTTCAGTTCACATTATATACCCTACTCCTTTCTGGGAAATGTAGCTTAGTAACATCTAGAATGCCACAAGTTGCTTTTCCTGCTTTCCCAAGAATGTAGGAGTGATATTCTTTTTTGTGCTTCATTGTACATGTGATACCCATATCTAAACTAGGTACTACATCATGTATAACTGGAGATCTCAACCTTGTTTGATTTTTGGGCACATCTGAAACTTTTAGAATAAATTGTGGCTGTCATATATAGGTCTTCTCCATCTACAAATTGGCTGCCATGAGGAATGTAACCATTTACAAAAAGTGATCAGAATGCTGCCCCCTTAAAATCTTCACCCAAGAGGCATTATCCCCGTAAGAATAGTGGGGACAATGATAAATATACCTATAGAATGCACATGCTTATAAACAGTTTTACTGTATTCACACAGTAGAGTTTCAAGAGGATCACACTTTAGGCTTCTTATGTGAAATGATCCTTAGAAGGAAACACAAGATTGAATAGTAGTTGCTTTTAAGCACTGCGTGAGTTATTGCAAACGATGGATTGCTTTGCTTACATATGTGAAACTAGGTTGCTGACTCAGAGGAAAACCTATGTCCAAGAAGCAAGGCCCATTAATTTTAATGAGAGAGAGCCATCTTCCCAAACATTTTTAGGATCAAAGTGCCAAGAATCAATTGCTTCTATTTCCTCAAATTCAATTAAAGAAGAAATCCTAAGCAGGCGTACTGGGTAGGAATTTCTATCCATGTCAAGAGAATTTAATTCCAACTAGATTTATTTAATATAGGACAAAAGACAAGGGGACAGATGGCAAGTTTTTAGCCTCATAGGTCCTTCCTGCCTAAAGACAATCAAGGAAATGTTGGATGTTGCCAGGCCAGTGAAGGGGTTGGGGGGATAGAGAACAGAGAAAGAAGCTTAGGAAACATAGAGATAAAGGGAAAATCTACAATTGACCAGAGCTGACACACTGATTGCAGTGAGTAGGCCTTTTTCCCCTGGGATTACCGTTTAATCTCTAGAACAGGGGTTCTTAACAGGATTCCAGGGACCCTCAAGAGAGATTACAAAGACTTTGTGAAGTTGGGTAGGGGGAAAGTTTATTTTAACTAAATTTAACTGAAATAGAGAAGCACTTGCATTACTAACATATTTATATATATTGTTTAATATTATTTATAACGTATTATTTTTCAATATGTTAATAACAGTATTGAACTGAACTGGTTTCCTTTATAATAAACAATGTATTATATTTTACTTCATTTTATGCACTCTTTTTTTACGTTTTTCGAGATGCGATCTTTTGAAGATTTCACCAGATTTAAGGGGATCCACAGCACAAAGGGGTTAAGAACCCTAGTGGTAGATAAAGAGGCTATAGTTCTAACCCAAAGAAAAGTTTCAGACACCCTAGATTTTCCATCAAAATGTATGTATTACATTAGCATTTATATGAGAGAACTGTAGCAATAAACAATGGAGCCAAGACTGCCCAAATACTTTTAAGGTTAGATTCTCCTCTTTTCATAGAACTTCCATTGTAATTGACAACACTTAAAAAAAAACCTACAGCCTATTAGCACCAACAGTATAAGTACTGTGGTCCACCGGCAGCCTGCGGAACTGGTACCAGAGTCAGACAGTGGGGAGGAACATGGGACAGTCCTGGAGTCTGGGGAGAGCTCGGAAGAGGGATCTATGTCTGACACAGAAATGAGGCCAAGGCCATCTAAGAGTTATGTGCTGACTCTGGAGTCTCCAGAATCTGACATCAGTGAGGCAGAGGAACAGGGGGAGCCTGTTCCCAGTGCGTGCTTGCGCAGAGCTGCAAGAAGGCAAGAACAGTTAAGACAAAAGGGGCGACTCAGGAGTAAGGCTTGGAGAGGATTGGTCCCTCCCATAAGACATAAAGGAGGAGCAAAGGGATATGAGCCTTTGCAGGAAGCAACTTTGTTCATTCTGGTCTGTTTAAAATCTGAAGCTGCATGTTGACTTTGTGCTCCATTTGGCCTTGTACAGCAAATTGGCAATTTAGTCATTGGCAGCATTTCAAGGGAGATAAAGGTGGGTGCTTATCAGCCTTATCCTGAAAGACTGTGGCAGACTTCTTTTGGACTATTCATAAATTGTTTGGGACTCATTACGGGCTGTGAATGCATATAATTCACAGCCGTTGAAATTTTAAAAAAGGTTTTTGGGAACAGCATGTGATTGTTACTGTCTCAGGAAGCCTTGGTCAGAACAGTAGTCAGATGAAAAGGATAGGGCAAGAATAGGGAACAATGGCCCTTTAATAACTTGTGGATTTCAATTTCCAAAATTCCTGGCTCAGGAATTCTGGGAGTTGAAGTCCACAAATCATAAAGGGGCCATCGTTCGTCATCCCTGGGATAGAGAGAGTAAAAGCATTTTTACTTTTTGCCGAAAGACATGATAATATTGTACCTAGAACACAATGATTATCACAACAATCATCTTCCTGACTCATAAATTTAAAAAAAACTTATAAATAAAAAAACTGATATAATTGGGGATATGTCATGATCATGCCTTCCATCTTTTACCTCTGATGAATAGATCCATTAAAGCAGGAGTGTCAAACTAGATTTCTTCAACGGCCGGATCAGCATTGTAGTTCTTCTCCACAGGCTACCCAGGGGGTTCCGGGAGCAGGGGGAGATAGGATAGCAGCACTCTGCTGGTCAAAACGGGGCCCCTTGTGCCTTGTTTTCAGTTTTCAATGGCCTCCTGCAGCACTATCCCAGCCAAAAACAGCCCATTTTGGCTGCCAGAGGTACCGCAGGCCAGTCCTTTGATATTTCCAGGCCAGCCCCACGGGCCTATGGGCCTTGAGTTTGACAACCCTGCACTAAGATTTCAAGTTCTACTCTACATAAAAAACACTTTTTATGCACTATGAAAAAAAACCCCATCCTTATGAAATCTGAAAGGAAGGTACTTACTCCTGTTATCCTACTGCAAAACCATGTTGCTATACTTAATGGGTTCCGTTATTTCTCCACATTATTTCTTCATTCTTTCACTGGCTTCCTATCAACAGCAAAAGATCCTGTGGACTCAATCACTTTCAGTAGATGTTGCACAGCAGTCAAGCCATAACTATGCTGTAACATTTGCTACTGGTGTTTAAAATTCCGTTTATCACTCAATTACTCTGCTAGCTTGACCTTAATTTACTACATTTTCTGGTACATTTGATTTTAGATATTATGACATCCTGACTCAGGCCATTAGACAGGAAACAAAGTGACAGCAATGCCCAACGATAAGGGGAGGAGAGAATACCAATCGCCTGGAAAATAAAGGCTATCATTGCTTATTTTGCGTCCTGTGGAGCCTTTCCTTATTAGTGCTCAAATGTAAATAGCATTTTATACAAGCAGAAAACTGTCTATAATTAACTCTCTAGGGTTCAGCAAGGAGCCGTTACTCATACATTGCTTTAATGTAATGTTTTACAATTGCAAATTGCACAAAGACTTGATTTGAGGACTTGTTTACTACAAATGTATTAAGCAAACTCTTTAGATGCTTAAATAGTGCTGAAGTCAGTCACATTACACTGGACATTTCATTCTTGAGTTCTAAGCATCAAACGTACATTAAGCTGAACATAGTTTATGTTCCAATGAACTAAGTGGAACTTAAAGATGGGAATCAACTGTAAGTTCACTCAAACTATTTCAATGTTTCCTGAAAGATAATAGGCAGTTCTAGTGTTACGGGATTGGTTATGAGTATTATAAACTATAGATACTTAACAATATTATATATCAAATAAAAGACAAAGCAATATTCATGACTAAATCTAATAGCTTGTTTGATTAAGTCTTCATATGCCACACCTAAAATAAAACCTCAAACACAACTGCCAGCCTTCACAGGAAACATGGCCAGAGGAGCTAATTCTATTCTGTGATAAGATTGCATTAACAGAATCCTGCAAGACTAAAAGTATATCTCCCATGTCATCTTTACAGTGCAAGAAACTAGGGAGGGTGCTTTCTGAGCCTCTTGCATCACCCACATTCCTGCTTTTATTCCCAAGGTCATTCCCACATACCATAACAACGCCCCTGTATCTGGGCCCTTTGTAGACCAGGTTTTGCTTAATTGTCCAAGCACTAACTTTTCAAGTTAGAGAGACTGGCCCAAAGTCATACAGTTTGGTCTTATGGTCAAATGGAGACTTATATATAAGTCTTGACTTACTAGTATAGGTTGTTTCATCTAAGTAGTATAATGAAACATAGGTTCTTGCTGAGTATATACTGTAGTACAGAATTTGTAGAGAGAACATCTGTACAATTCCACTCCTCCACTCACAATAAATTCCCTATACCTCCAGGCTTGAAACTTTGGGCCTGGACAATCTAGAACTGCACCAGCTGCGGTCTGATCTAAGCATAGTACACAAAATTGTCTGTTGCAATTTCTAACTTGTCAATGACTTCTCCAGCCTCAGCCACAATAATACATGGGCAAACAACCGATACAAACTCAAGGTAAACTGCTCCAAACTCAATTGCAGAAAATACGACTTCAGCAACAGAGTGGTCAACGCCTAGAATGTCCTACCCAACTCCATTGTTACAGCCTCAACCCCTCACAGCTTCAACGTCAAACTGTCTACCATAGACCTCACCCCATTCCTAAGAGATCCTTAAAGGGGGTGTGCATAAGCACACCAGCGTGCCTACCGTCCCTGTCTTACTGTCCCCATTTATCTGTATTTACTCCCTTTGTTCTTATTTATGTTCATACCTATACTTGTTATCTTGTACATGTTTGACAAACAAATAAATAAAATAAATAAATTCTAATTCTAAGCACTAACAATCTAATATATCTATAAAGGTGCTAAGGCTAGGCTGTATATACAAAATGCTACGGTACCTTTTGAGCAGCAGTGGGATTCTACCAGCTCGCACCTATTTGCTAGAACCGGTTGTTAACATTCTAAGCAGTTCGGAGAAATGGTTGTTAGAAGAAATTACTGGCCTAATCCTGTAAGGAAGCCAGGAAGGAAACATTCTGGTGTTGTTTATAGAAACTGCCTCTCCATTAACCCTTATTACATTCTTGGCACGACTAGACTTCCTGTCTCAGGAACGTCTCTGGAGTTTTTTTCCCTCCTTTGATGGTACTTTGCTTGTGTGGAGTGACTATTCAAAGTTACAATGGCACTGAAAAAAGTGACTTATGACCATTTTTCACACTTACAACTGTTGCAGCATCCCCACGATCATGAGAGGCCAGGCGAGGAGATGTGTGCCTCAATGTGAGTGATATTCAGTTGGCCTACATCCAGCCAATAACATGACCACCAAGCCATGTCCATCCAATCATATGACCACCAAGCCACGCCCACCACCTAAGCCACACCCACAGAACTGGTTGTTAAAAATTTGAATCCCACTCCTGCTTTTGAGGCAAAGTATCATTTTGCTATTATTCACATAATCAAATAAAGGTTCCCTTTTGTGAGCTCTGAGTTCACATGAGATTAGGCTAGAAGACCATAAGCTTATGCACGCTATCATCAGGAAAAAGTTTTGATGCAGTTTATTTAATGACATGAATTAATTTAAAACACTCATGAAAGGCAGCCAATAGCTATTATAAAAATAAGAATACTAATAGCAGCAATAAAACATAACAAGAATGGAATAAAAATGCAAAATATAGGCAGCCATTGAAAATGATTTATTCAGACAGCTTCTAACAAATTAAAACAACTCATGGTCCAAGAATATTTCTAAGAAGGAAAGTTTTAATTGCCCATTGGAAAGTCATAGAAAAGGTCTTACAATATCCTTGCCAACTTCCAAATGTAGAATCCTCCAAAATTCCTCAGTCAGCAAAGTCAAAAGCTACAGCACTTGCTGGCTAAGAAATTCTAAGTCTATTTATTTTTATTTATTTATTTGATTTGTCAATCGCTTACAAGATAATAGGTATAAGTATATACATAGTTATGAATACTTGAAATGGGTACATATAAGAAAAATAAAAGAAACAATAGGACAGGGATAGGTAGGCACGTTGGTGCGCTTATGCACGCACCCTACAGACCTCTTAGGAAAGGGGTGAGGTCAATAGTAGACAGTCTAAGGTTAATGGTTCTTAGGTCCCTGGAAGGCAATAGATTAAAAAAGTTGGCAATTACTATTATTTTCAGATATATGTAAGTTATAGCTGGGATTGACTGAAATGTGTCCACCATACCCTGCTATCTTAATATTATTAGATCCAATAATGTAGTAACAAAGATCTAGGTTTCACTGAGAAAAATCTACCTCTGTGGTTGCTAGGAGTCAAAATGACTTGATGGCAGTCGGATCAAAAGAACGGATGAAAAGAACTGGATTGAAATCCTATCCCAGATTTCAACAGCGCTTTTCATTTCGATCTAACATTAATACTTAACACAGACTATCTTCTGTCGACATCTTTCTTTCAAAGATGATCTGTTAGAGATGTAGGCAGGCCTGAAACAAATGATGAGGCACTATTTTCTCTCTAACATTCCTTTTTCTATCTCTGTGCTTCTCTTCATTTAATCTTCTCCTCCATCAAACCTGATGTGCCTGTTAAAATCTGTACTATTTCTCAACTTATATCTAAAAGCTGCAAATGTTTTATTCATCTTATTCCACAAAATATAGCTGTGAATTGGAACCCCACAATTTGGTCAAGATATCTCATCAGTTTTAAAGGGAAAAAAGGTGCTTTAGCTATTTCACACTCCATATTTTTACAGTATGAATATGGCACATTATTTTTTAGAGTAATCATCATCATAAGGATGGTGTTAGTGTGAACATTTTAGAATATATGCATTGCTCAACTGAACCTAGCACCAGTGGAAAAAGAAGAAAAATGGCTTTTTAAACAACCATCAAATATTTCTGAAGCTTCCAGTTAACAAAAATGTAATCAGTTAATTCTTTTCCTTACACATCTTTGTAGCAAAGGCAATGACTGATCCACAGCTACATTTAAAACTTTTTTTGATCTCTACTGAGTACAAGATAAAACAACAACAATAAAATAAACTTTACACAAATTACAACAAAAGAAGAAAAGAAGAAAGAAGGAAAAAACCTACATAAAAATAGCAAAAATACCAAGAGTACATATTCATAAATAAAATTCTACATAAGCATTTCAGTGAGTAGTAGCATATTTCATTTTCATCTTTCAAAGCTGACCTATACCAAAAATGATGTATTGAAAAGCTGAATATATATCCTTCTAACTCTGAAGAATAAGTATTTTAAACTATAAGTAGGGCAGGGAAAATCCATAATCTTTGTTGAAATATCAACTTCCATAAGATAGGATTCAAAACAATACACATATCTGAAAATATTAAATCTTGTCTCAGAGTTAATTTAATGCATGTAACAGCTTTCCCCACAAATATAGAAATTATAGTACTCTGTAGAAAAATAAGTTTAAACAAGGCACTGTATTTTCAAGTATTTACTCAAATATTTTCTACATACAGGCAACAGAGTCCAATAAATGAATGATATGTAATTATTAAAGATTTGGGTATTGATACTAACATCTCATCTCATTGTCTAGCAATGTTTAATTCTTTATTCCATCCAGGTACTAAGGTAGGCATAATGAATTGATCCACCACCAAAATAATTTTACAAAAAGTATCCACAGGATTTTTATTTTTATTTTTTGCATTATAGGATTTAATACTGTAATCCCTTGCAGAAGATTAAGTAGTTCTGAGGCTGAAAGTCTGATTACTTTAAATTGAGATGCCAAAAGAAGACATATAGTCCTTGAGTCCCATTTTATAGGCCTTTGATACCTAACTAAATCTCACCTTCTAAAAAGTGACGGAAGGATTTGTTGCCATTTTGGGATGGATAACAAATGTGTTTGTGTGTGTGTTTGTGTAAAATATGCATGTCATAGTTAGAATATAAATATTTCCCCAGTTCTATTCTATTACCCACATATGTTATATATCACAGATCTTCCACAAAGTAATTGATCCTTGCAACGAAAAAGACTTGCTGAGTATAAAATCCAACCCATTCTAGCATCAGCCATATCAATCAATCAATCAATCAATCAGAATAGAACTGGAAGGGACCTTGGAGGTGTTATAGTCCAAGTCCTTGCTCAAGCAGAAGATCCTATACCATTTCAGACAAATGACTGTGCAGTCTCTTCTTTAAAAGCTGCAGTGATGAAACATCCACAACTTCTGAAGGCAAGCTGGTTAACTGTCCTCACTGTTAGGAAGTTTCTCCTTGATTCCAGGTTGCTTCTATCCTTGAATAGTCCTTGTTTCTTGTCCTGCCCTCTGGTGATTTTGAAAATAAATTGACCCTTCCATCTTTTTTATAGACAAGGGTTTTTTTTGTCCCTGAGGATCTCAAATTCTGATCCAAATGTGGTGTGGGAGATCCTGGGAGGGTCACTATCCACTGGCACATGGAAACCTGTCATGGGCCAGGAAGCCTGACCCCTCTGCTTGGCCCACCACACATCTTTTTGTATAGATGCTCACAGGTATGCCCAGCCAATGCAAAACAAAACCGCTAGAAAACTAAGGAACAGGATCTCTTTGATGAAAATTCACATTCACCAACTTCTGACCAAAAAGAGTACATTTACCAGTCACATTGGAGCGACTAGAGAATTGGAGATTGTCATTTCTAATGCTCCCTGCCAGCGTCTTAGAAGGAAAATCAACGGAAATGCCAGCAGGAAGTTGGAAGTTACTTCCGTTCCCACTAATTTTTTTGCGCATGATCATTCTGTTTCTCTATTTCTCTAAAATGATGCCCCAGTGGGTCAGAGGTTGGCTAATACACATTAAAATGTCAATGTCAATAACTCAAAAGTTGGAAGAGTAGAACCTTTAAACAATGTTATTGAGTGTAATATTACTTAAGTCAGGATTATTTCTCCTTCCAAGGTACACTGAAATGCCTCAACCATCCTGGCATTGATCTGCACAGCTCTTGGGAGGTAATGTTACATTTTAATCCATTAGCAATTACGGTCATGGGAGGAAAAAAAAGGGTATGTATTAGGTAGCAGTGCTAAGGACCACTATCCGGAAATAGTCTCATTGCAATTGATGGGAATTTACTTCTGTGTAAGCACACTTAAGATCAGGATATACTTGTAAAATGCTGAAACGCCAATCCTAAATACACCCTTTCCTCAACAATATAGAATATTTATTCCTTTTTATCAACATCTTCTATTTATTTATTTATTAAATTTTAAATTTCTACATGTTCCATGTCAGCCAATCTCCCAGAGGTTGAGAGCCACACTTATGGAAAACTGGGAATAGCTGTCCTACACACAATTATTTGGATATAAAACATATTGGATTTATTCCAGAGCAAGCATATACAGATATTAAATATGGCAACATTTTATCCTCAGAACTGTACTACACAGCAAGATAGGAAAAATAAAACTGTTCAAATAGGCAGTTTATATTTGCATTAGTTCTTTTTGTATTAGTTCTTTTCCAACTATTAATGAAACCCAATTCACCTATTACATTTTGCGCACTGAAGTTAGCACAATTATTTCTTGACTTACAACCACAACTGGGACCAGAATTTCCATCGCTAAGCAAGATAGTGGTTAAGTGAGTTGTGTCTGATTTTATGACCTTTTTGCCATGGTTATTAAGCAAATCACTGCAGTTATTAAATGAATCACGCAGTTGTTAAGTGAATCTGATTTCCCCCATCGACTTGTTGGAAGCCAGCTGGAAAGGTCACAAACAGTGATGACAGGACTCCAGGAAGCTTCAACCATGATAAATCCATGCTGGTGGCCAACTACGCAAAGTTTAATCATGTGATCCTGAGAATGCTATGACAGTCATAAATATGGGGACAGGATATAAGTCACTTTTTTCAGTACCACTGTTGCTAAACAAATGGTTATAGGTCAAGGACTACTGGTAATCTAACAAGGAAGTAAGAGTCTAGAGAGGTGGAAGACACTGGCTTAGGAGATAATAAGGAAACTTTTGAACCCTTTTGTAAAAGTCATGCCTATTTTGATTTGTTTCAAAATATGACTCTTTGCAGTTTGGATGTGGCTTGACTTGTGACTTCTCCCCATTTTGCACCCAACCTGTCTCATCCAAGACAAATATAGTCACTTTTTTCTTTGCAAAGGGAGAAGAATTAACTAGAAACAGAGAAAACCATATTATAAAATGGAGCTTGGGAGCGCCTTTTTCACTGGCAAAGCACTCAGGTTATTTCTTCACTGTTTCCAGGTTGGCCCCACAGGCCAGATCTAAGCACCCTGCAGGCTAGATCTGGCCTGCGGGCCTTGAGTTTGACATCCCTGATCTAGTGATTAAGGTGTTGGTCTAGAAACCAGGAGACTGTAAGTTCTAGCCCTCCCTTAGGTATGAAAGCTGACTGGAAAACTCACTCTCAGCCCAACCCATCTCACAGGGTTGTTCTTGGAGGAGAACATAAAAGGAGGAAGCAGTATTAGGTATGTTTTCTGACTTGAGTTATTTATAAAAATAATACAGGTGGGATAAAATGAATAAATAAAAATCCTTCCATGTCCTATCAGATGTTATAATATTTACAGCACACTCTCTGTATTACGCAACACATAATAGAGTCCACCTGAAATGATTAAATGGGTTTGCTAAATGCAAATATCCCATGATGTTTAACATGCTTAATATTGTAACTTCCATACCTTTTGGGCTAAAACAGATGCATCTTAATCAGTCACCTTTTCCAGGATTAGCTTTGAGCCACCTGAATCAAAATATAAACTTAATATGAACCAGAGATGGTATTCAGCAGGTTCTGAGCAGTTCTGGAAAACCGGTAGCGGAAATTTTGAGTAGTTTGAAGAACCGGCAAATATCACTTCTGACTGGAGATTTTACAGTATCCTTCCCCTGCCATGCCCACCAAGCCACGCCCACAGAACCGGTAGTAAAAAAATTTGAATCCCACCACTAATATGAACATATGTTCAATTGTCAGAATATAATGGTATGTGTGAATAATCTTTGGGGTGGGGTGTGTGGGAGAGATGCTGCCTAGAGAATGAACAGATAAGAGAGGGCATAATCTATAGCTGCATAATGGGCTGAGAAAGAAGTTTAAAAGGGACCCTTCCCTAGCTCCTCAGGCTGTAAAAGAGTCAGTGGGAGGTTTGTACTATATCAGATTGAGTTTTGCCCCATTTTACAACTTTTCTTGCCACATCTGTTAAGTGAATCATGGCAATTGTTAAATTAATAACACCGTTGTTAAGTGAGTCTGATTTCCCCATTGATTTTGCTTGTCAGAAGGTCACAAAATTACGTGACTGTGGGACACTACTACCGTCATAAATATGAACTATAGTGTCAAGCATCTGAATGTAAATCACGTAACCATGGAGATGCTGCAACGATCGTCAGTGTGAAAAACGGTCATAAGTCACTTTTTTCAGTGCCATTGTATAACCTAGAATGATCACTAAACGAACTGTTGTAAGTCAACAACTACCTGTACTTCAGTGCTACTGTAATAAGTGGTAGCTATTGCTCTCTGATCCTTATTTCTAGATCCATTTCCAAAACTCCCCTGACAAACAGAAGCAACTGGGGTTGGGGATCCCTGAGGGAAAGCTGCAGCCGGTTTGCAGTGCCAGAAAATGCTTGTTCTGTTTCCTGCCATTTTATTCAACAGTGACAGGAAGTTGCAAATCACATCCATGAAGGCTTTTTCAAATATATGCTGAACGCAGAGCACAAATGACTCTTTAAAAGTGATATGTTTCTGCTGCCCACTTCCATGATAAAATAAATAAATTACACTTATGGCTGGACACAGAAGTAAAAGTAATAACACCAACTTAATCTGCACAATCTTTTCACAAAAGGGTTAAATCAGATTTCCCCCAAATCATCAAAATTGGCCTCCAAGGGCTAATGGGAATACCTAAGGAGTCAATTTGTTTTTTTTTTACTATATTATTACTAATATTAGTTAAAATAGTGTTTATTAAATTATTTTCCTATAATGAAGGTTTGGGAGTTGATGAACAATCTGAAATTTTGTTTTTGTTTTTTAATTAATAACACAAATAAAAAAGAGAAAAATATAAAAATAATAATGATATTGATATATGCATTGTTAAAGGAATACCTAAAACTTGCTATCCCTCCAGAATATCATTCCAAAACTTTATGGCCTAAATTGGAAGAACAAAATACTGCTGCTGTATAAGTACTGTAGTCCTTGATTTACCACAGTTCATTTAGTGACGGTTCAAAGTTAACATGGCTCTGAAAAAAGTGATTTATGACTGTTTCTCACACTTACAACCAATGAGCATCCTTATGGTCACATGATCAAAATTCAACTGCTTGGCAAGTCACTCATATTTATGACAGTTACAATACCCTGTGATCATGTGTTCAACCTTCCGCAACCTTCTGACAAGCAAAGTCAGTGGGCGAGCTAGATTAATTTAACAACTTGCAGTGATTCACTTTACAAAAATTCATTTAACAAATGTCTCACTTAGCAACATAAATTTTGGGCTCAGTTGTAGTTGTAGGCCGTGGACTGCCTGTACTGGCCTCAATTCTGGCCTAATTTAGAGGAAGAGCTCCTTATAAGACCCGGACATGTTGGAAAATACGAATACATATGAGGAAAATACTCAGGCCATCCAGGGCTTCAGTAGCAAGTATGAAAATGCCTACTAAAATGTTCTACATCAGGAAGAGAAGGATTTTCTTTTATTGGTCAGACAACCATCTGTCAAGAATGCTACAGCTGCAAGTTTCCTGAAATCAGCAGTGGGCTGAACTCAAAATCCCTTCTTATTCTAGTATAATACAGTGCCTGGGTTCACATATTACATTAAGCCATGGTTTTAACTGTTTTTGTTAAATAAATGGCAATAGTTGGGTACAGGCAACATACAAAATCCCTAAGAAACCATATTATTGCTTAGCATCATTCACCTCAATTCCAGCCGGTATTACATATTGCCCAACAGGTGCTTAAGAGAAGCCATAGAAAAATATTTGTCAAATGGATTGTGATAGAGGTTTAGGGAATTCTTTTTCAGCTTATCAATCCTAAATTTGCCTTGCCACTTTTGCTGAACTCGAATTTCTTAAGAACAAGCGATTAAAAAAAATACTCCTGCATTTTATTATCTAACAAAGTTCTTTCTGGACTTACTGGGTCTAAAAACCAATTGTGCCACAAGTAAATTGGAAAAGAACAAAAAGAATTTGAATTCCAGAGAACGACTTATCAATAATCATTTGATTTTAAATTACTGTATAAAATCATTGCTTCATTAATAATTCAAGTGTGTAAAAAAATCAAGCAGTATTGACCACAGTAGAAGCAGACACAAATATTTTGCTACCTTCAGCTGATATGTGTTCCTCTACCACACAGAGGAATTCATCTATGAATACAGTCCAAATTTAAGATTACATTAAAATAGGATTATTTTGCCTCTTATCAAAACAACTGTATTTGAAGTTTAAGTTGCCTGAAATATTAGGTCCAATGCAAAATAACTGCTTGCCCAGTTAGAGCAGAGTTTTGAATTGCCTTGAAAATTGTTATCTAGTGATAATTTAGGTTTTTGGGTTTTTCTCATTGACATTGGCTGCTCCCTTCAATTCAACAATTTCCTTATTAGATTGTGATAACCTTCTCCAATGTAGAATAATAAAGATATGTTTGACAATAGTTTCAATAATGCACAGCTGTTTTGGCTGCTGGTCAACTGTCTAGAAATAAGTTTTAAAAGAAATTGTCTTTATTTTTATCTCTTTGAGAAAATGCCAAGCAGATTTCAGCAGAACCATTACTCAAAGAACCATAAAACTAGTTCCACGAGCCTGTGGGAGCTTTAAATCTTGTACCTTTTCCAAACCTTTGTTTTGAAAGCATTTCCTGTTTCAGAGGATCTGAACAAATTGTAATAAACCAAACAACAAATTCACAATGGAAAGAAAAGCAAGGAGGAAGCAGGTAAGCACAAAGTTTATTCCATTATATACAATAGTTTATAGCAGCAATTTTCAAACTTGGCAACTTTACGATATGTGAAATTCAATTCTCAGAATTACTCAGCTACCAGAGTGGCTGGGGAATTCTGGGAATTGAAGTTCATATATCTTAAAGTTGCCACACTTGAAAAACTTTGCTTTAAAGAAATCATCCTGAATTAGAAAAACGCCCAATTCAGTTAGTTCCATGATATAAATTAGTACTTCTAACATTATAAATGTAACATGCTAATATTGTAAGACTTATGAATACCATAGATTATTCACTTTATTTCTATATTTTACTAACATATCAAAAAATTAGACAATCTTACTGCCTTAAAGATTATTTAGAACTTCAACGAGTCCTACTCTCAAATACTCCCAATTAAAATTAGACAATATATTGTATTTCATTCATGTCAATTTGACAAAAAACTCTCCTACACAAAATGTCATGAATTTGATTAATTCCAGATTCTCTTTTCAGTCCTGCTGACTAAATTTTAGAGGATTTCATTTGTTTTCCATGTTCACATTTTTATACCCAATCTTATCCTTTTCCAGAAAAAGTATCATGATTAGTGGAATTCATTCTAGGCAAGTAGGCAAGTCTACATGACTGAATTAAGAGATGATTGCTACCCAAAAAATATACAAAAGGTATCATTTCTTTTGAATCAAGTCTGACATCTGATAAATTTATGGATCCATCCATGTCATCTTTTAGGCAACAATATGGGTTTTTCTGTTGCCTCCTACCAGGTTTTCTTCCCCTAATTTACCTAGGCTAAACTCTAGCTCTAGTACTGGTAGATGATCTCCCATCCAATTATTAAGGTAATTAGGTTCAACCCAACATAATTTTCCAGGATCAGCCAAGTCATACCTACAGTTATGCTAACAAGGATTCACTCTTGATTTTCTATTTAGCATTCATACTTTCCTTTTCTTTCACTCTCCAAGGTTGTGTTGTCATTAATATATTCTATGTTGGGACTTGAGCCATTCCCTTCCTGCCCTTTGATTTCAATCTTATCAACAATAGAAGAGATATCCTTCAAGGTTTCAAGAAAAAAGGTCTGGTACATGGTAGAAAGCCTTGGCCAAATTGTAATTTGAGATGTGGTATGAACCAGTCAGGTCATCAGAGTTTAATTAATTTTTAATTTGAGTGTAAATGATCATGAATTTTGTCCTGGCCTGGTCCATTTTGGAGCCTGAGACTTAGCATACTTCTTGAAGATGAAGTCAAAGAAATTATTCATCTGGCCTTACAGAAGAATTTCCACACTCTTATGAAATGCTTATTATTGAAAACGAACAAAACCACACACATACACAAACACACAGAGTCCTTGTTTGTAACCAGAATGCCTATATAACTGAATATAAAGGATATAAAGCATCTTAAAGCAGATATAGGGAAACTGTTACCATCCAGGTGTTCTAAACCTCAACTCCTGATATCTCTCATAGTTAGGCAGGCTGGCTGGTTTTCACTCAGCAATGGTTCTTTAAACCTGCCTGCGGTATCATTTCTCATCCTGCAAATGTTGTATAACAATATTCTATTTTGCTAGTACTTTGTGTATTTCTACACAAAGAAATTAATTTCCAAACAATCATATATGACTGAAGCTTCTTTTTACTGGAACAGCAACTCAATGCATATGATTCTTTAACCTTGCTGATCTTCTGCCTGATTATTATATACTTAACAATTATAAAATATTGGCAAATCTAAGAATTGGAAAGAAGAATTCACAACGACTACATAGGCAACAAAATAACAGATAAAAGATAAAAAATCTAGCCAGTTTCCTTCTTAATAAAAATCCAATCATGTTTACAAATTAGAAATTGTTTTTTAAAAGAACTATATATTTCCAAGCTACTTTGTATCTGATAATATTTCTACACAGGTAGTCCTTGACTTATAACAGTTCATTTAGTAACCAGTTGAAGTTACAACAGCACTGAAAAAAGTGACTTTTTAATGATCATTTTTCACACATGATTGTTGCAATATCCCCATGGTCACATATGTTCTGACCCAGGCTTCATCAAACATAATTAAACACAAACTTGTTTTCAAAGCAAAATCTATTTTAATGCAACACTGGGAATTATTTTCATTCACAGCCACATCTAATCTTAAACAGTTCCCCAAGATAAGCACGCACCTGTCAGTGCTATGGAATGCTGCCAAAAACAGAAGTACCCAAATTAATTATAACAGTACCAGAAAAAGCCAACCAGAATATGCAGAACTTTAAGGACCAAGAATCTATTGAACTGCTTTGCTTCCTGCAAAGCTTTCTTCATTGAGGTCTGACTTTTATCCCTTATGGGAGGGGCAATCACCTCCCAGCCTTACTCCCGAGTCGCCCCCTCTGCTTCAGCTGCTCTCGCCTTCTAGCAGCTCTACCCACAGGCGCACTGGGAACAGGCTCCCCGGAGTCCACTGCTTCGCTGCTGCCAGACTCTGAAGGCAGCACCCAACTCCCAGATGGTCCTGGCCCCATCCGGGCATTGGATGCAGGACCCTTGTCCAAGTCCTCTCCAGACTCCCTGACTGGTTCCCTTTCTTCCTCATGGTCCGATACCACTGCCATCTGCACTGGCTGCCGGTGAACCACAACAACATAATCAAAATTTAGACACTTAGCAAAGTGACTCATATTTACGATGGTTACAGTCCCGGGGTCATGTAATCACCTTTTGAGGCCTTCTGACAAGCACAGTCAATGAGGAAGCCAGATTCATCTAACAACCATGTTACTAATTTAACACTGCAGTGCCTCACTTAACAACTGTGGCAAGAAAGGTTGTAAAATGGGGCAAAACTCACTTAACAACTATGTCACTTAGAATAGAAATTTTGGGCTCAAGTATATGTAAGGAAAAGAAAACAAGGCCTATAATGTAATGTTACATAAAAAAAGGAACGAAACAAAGCTGAGAAATACTTAACAGATTTCTACAAAAGCAAACAATCAACCACTACCAAGCAGGCAAAGGCAACGAGAGAAAAAAACTGTGAAACTAATACGGTATTTCTTCATACTTCATATAAAGTAAAATCATAAATGTTGAAGTTGTTTCTAATATTTGCATGAACACAGATTTGAGTTTGAATGATTGCAGTTATATTAAATAATTTAAATGGCTCTCGGTTATGTCAATTTTATAAAACTAATATTCAATCAATTAACTAAATGCAAACAGTGTTTTTGTAACAACACAAAAATATGCATTTAAAAGGGAAAAAACAGAACACTGTAAGACTATAATTTTATACAAAAAAAGTGCCAGAGAGAAAGAGCTTGTAAAATCATGATGTGGATACACTCAAACTAAAATTCTCAAAGAACTATGAGTTTGATATGTTCCAGAGAAAGTTACCCAGTGCTAAAGGGTTGGTTCTTTTTGGCCAGGACTGTAAAATCATAACCTGAATTCTCTTCTTGTAACAGTGGCTGGCTTGCAGCTGTTCTCTTATCCACCCACACACAGAGTAATTCCATATTTTTTTTTCACAACGTTGTTTTACCCAACGTCATCCAGGCAAAAGGTGATATGTTACTCTCCCAAAAAGGAAAGCACATCTATAACTGTCTGTACACAAACAACTGACACTCACAAGCACACTGCTGACTGACAACAGACAATTTAAAGTTTAATAACTCTCTCTAGAGTCTAAGACAACAGGTGCATTTAAACAAGGAACAATATCCTCTTTCTAAGTCAAGTTCTCCTTCATTAAAGTCAATGGTTCAATCACTCTCATAACGTTGGTTCATGGGTCATATTGAGCATTTTCTAAAACATGATTTACTGAAGAAAGCACATCTGGCTGAGCTCAACCAATGCACAAAACTGTAAGCACTGGCTTACAAACCACAAGCAAATTGCTTAGCCCAAACCGAACACCTAATGGCTTCAGGTAAAACTTCCCAGCATTACATCTAACCTGCACTAATGCCAACCAAGAGGTAAGCGAGGGATATGAGCAAGGGAGAATGATCTAATTGGAGGAGTGGCTAACCATCATCCAGCTATCAACTCTCCCTAGAAGAGAAACTTTAGCTAGATAGCAATACCAGCAACCAACTCTTCTGAGTGGGAAGTGAAAGGCAAAGGAGTGCGGGAGGAAAGCACCAGCTCCTCCCATCTCTTGATTTTTTCTCTGCAGATAAACCTCTGCCTTCTCAAAAACTGTAATCAGAAAGCAGGCAAGTTAGGAAATGGGTTAAAAGCAGGGGTGGGATTCAAATTTTTTAACAACCGGTTCTGTGGGCGTGGCTTAGTTGGTGGGTGTGGCTTGGTGGTCATGTGACTGGGTGAACATATTATTGGCTGGGCATGGCCAACTCAATATCACTCACATCGAGGCACGCATCTCCTCGCCTGGCCTCTCAAGACTGTGGGGATGCTACAACAGTCGTTAAGTGTGAAAAATGGTCATAAATCACTTTTTTTAGTGCCATTGTTACTTTGAATGGTCATTCCACACAAGCAAAGTACCAGCAAAGGAGGGGGAAAAATCTTCAGAGAAGTTCCAGAGACAGGAAGTCTAGTCCTGCCAAGAATGTAATAAGAGTTAACAGAGAGGCAATTTCTGTAAGCAACACCAGAATGTTTCCTTCCTGCCTTCCTTACAGGATTAGGCCAGTAATTTCTTCTAACAACCGGTTCTCCGAACTGCTTAGAATGTTAACAACCGGTTCTAGCGAATAGGTGCGAGCTGGTAGAATCCCACCCCTGGTTAAAAGGATAGAAAAGGAAAACATGACTGAGAAAACATTACCTGTTTCAGACAGTCGAAAAAATCATTAAGACCTCACTTAATCATCTAGATAAAATGGCTGTATATATTTAGATCAAGGTAGGCAACCTTTTGATAATTGAGGAGACACAGTTAGTTTGAAGGGGGTGACGTAGAGCCCTGCAACCATATCCTAATTGGCTATTGTCTTAAGAGTTTGAGGAGCGATTTGATTTTGTATGTATGTGTATGATATGAACAGAGTTAAATTTAGTTCATAGAAATTGTTATCGCAGAATCTTAAGTGTTTCTTCATCATATAATGGCAGGATATGTCACTAACTGTGTCTATGGAATCCATTACTCATAACTTGTCAATGAATTACTTGAAAAGAATTGTAGCATATTCAGCAATACTAACATTGAGTGTTATTATATATCCCATTTGTGCCCTTCCAAAGGCTTTACTAGGTCTAAGACCCAAACTATGCTGACCTCTGTCCAGAAAGGTTCTACCTGGAGATGATTATAAGTTCTTCAATGAAAACGGATATACTGCTATTCTTCATCTGGACTCTCATGGTCAATTTATCCCAAGTAAAATTAAGAATGCAAATGCAGAATAATGGCTTCATGAAAGGAGTCACTATTCAATGGTGGGCATTTCCTGATTCATAGAAGTAAGAAAGAGAAAGCCTTCTACATATTATTAAGTTTCACTATAGAAACTTAATAAAGAAATCATTCTTCAATGTAGCATCTTCAGGTATGTTACACTACAATTTCAGTAATTCTTTCTGTCTATGTTAGCTATACATTTTTGGAATTATAATCCAAAATATCTGGAGGGCAAGTTGGAGAATACATACTGATCTGTATTGGGCAATCTGATCTCTTAGAAAAAACATAATATAATATAATGGACAATTATAATGGATTTGAGTACTTTTAGATACTCAAATCCATTATATTGTTAATGTGGTTCCTTAATTATGGATCTACAAGTATTTTAGGCAATACTGGTAACTGTAATAAACTGTCAGTTATTAGATCCATATACCTAAATACAATCTAGACATAAGGACATTAAACATTGAAAGAAAGATATGCTGTCAAACTCTACCCTTTTTCCCTACAATTATTAGATTCACAAATATTAGTTTGATTTGCTTAGCTATGATTTACTGAATAAATCCCAATGGTTACTTTATACATTGTTCTAAGCTATAAGCCACCCAGCCAGTACGCATAGATTTGTCCTGATCAGATCAAGACCCATAGTTTCAGTAAAGTTCCTAGGTTATCTTCAAATCATTCTTGAGAAGTGAGCATTAATTCATGGGAAAAATACTGTAGATTGATTTCAGACATGTTTGTGGTAATTACCCTTAAGGTTCATGTTCACTGCCAGTTATTTCTATGTGAGGGACTTGCTTAAAGCAAGGGTCTTCAAACTTGGCAAGTTTGAGACTTGTGGACTTTAGCTCCCAGAATTCCTGAGCTAACATGACTGGAGGAGGAATTTTGGGAGTTGAAGTCCACAAGTCTTAAAGTTGTCAAGTTTGAAGACCCCTGCCTTAAAGCATTCTAATTTGGAGATTCTGACCTGTTATGCTATCCCTGTAAAAGTGAATTTGGGACATTCTTCTTATCAGTTCTGTGCTGTAGGCCTCCATGGGGCTGTCTGTCCTTGGAATCATCTATTAGTTTAAACCAATCCAATAATCTGTAATTTAAGAGCTAACCTTTGCCTTCAGTATGCATGCACATCAAGATGTTTCTATATTAAACCTTTTAAGTAACCACCTTCAGATTATAAACAGTTTCTTAACATTTTCCTGAAAAAAGGCGGGTGGAGGGGAGGGGCCCAGCAGGAAAGATTTGTGTGTTTGGGACTCACTTGCTCATATTACCCCTCCATATTCTGCCAATGGACAGAATGCCAATTGTTTCAGGAGTCTGTAGATTCAAAGTTCCTCCAGCTTTGTTCTCTGAGCTTCTTTAGGTCAAGTGGGAGCATTTACAAACACTCAATTAACCGAGACAAAACCAAGGGAGGCAGTTCAGCAAGAGGCTCTCACTTCTAATTCACATCTAAGGAAACGATAGACTAGAATAGAAAAGTGAGACCGCAACTGCACAAGCCCCAGCCAAGTAACAAGATTCATCTTAACTTCTTACAAAAGCAAGAGGCAGGGGATTAATTGGAATATGAGAGGATATCCTGTAGCTTAGAACAGGGGTCTTCAACCATAGCAACTTTAAGACTTGTGGACTTCAACTCCCAGAATTCCTCAGCCAGCAAAGGGAGTTGAAGTCCACAAGTCTTAAAGTAGCTAAGGTTGGAGACCCCTGGCTTAGAAGGCCAATATTACAAACAGAAGAATTCATAGCAGCTTTTAACAATCAATATATGCATTACAGCTCACCAGAGAAAGGAAGAAGAGCTAGTAATTCTGGCGGTTCCTCGGAGAACCCATCCAACAAACTTTGGAGAGCCCCTACTTCAAGCGTGTGAGGTAGATGAGCTTGTCCCATGAGGCGATGGTTTGAAACAACAGCAGTTTGGAAACCTACAATGAAAGGGGTGAGAGGCAAGATCATATGATGTATATAGTGCAAAATACTTCGTTATGAAAAAAACATATGCTTATACATTGCTTCCAATATACTTCCAATCATCTGAAAATAGAAGTTCTTCAGATAGGGGAGGAGGGAAGAAGAAACCCTGCATCCCATCACCAATTTTTGGCAACGGGGAAATTGATTTCCCATTCATTCATCCATCCTTAAATATATTGGAAAGGGTGTGGGCCTCTCCCCCATCCCTCTAGGTAGGCAGTCACCAGCAACCCTTTCTCGGGAAAGGACAAGCAGGAGGCTTCTCTGCTTAATACATTGTTCAATAACAAACCCAAGCGGGAGGCAAATGCCCGGAAGAAATTCACAGGTAGAGAGGTTGCCCAAAGCCCGCAAAGCCAAAACTGTGCCTGGGTTCGGTAAAGCCAAATTCGAAGGTCTTGGAGAGGCTTTTAAACCCGGAGGCTTCTTGGACAGCGGAGCCAGTCAGACATAAGCAGTATCCACTGCAGAAGGCAAAGGGGCTGCCAAATCGCTGTGGAAAGCGCAGAGCGTTAGGGATCGGAGAAGCGGAGGGGGGGGCAGATCTATTCTGAAAACTAGCTTGCAAGCATCGGCGCTGGGCGAAACAACCGCGGGAAGGAAGGCGGGAGAGAGGAGGGGGGTTAAAAAACAGAAAAGGACTCGGAGGTCGGATCGGTGGTCCCCGAACTTACCCTGCCGGGTAGGGGAGCACAAAGCTCCGGGTTTCACTGCACGATCCCAGGCATCGTGCTCCGAGCGAAGGGGCAGGACCGTGGGAGACTGACGCCGCGTAGCTCTTCCCCAGCGCCGCAGATGGAGTGGCGTGGGCTGGGGCTCTGGCTCCTCCTCCTCCTCCGCGCTCGGTTCCTACCTCCACACCGCCGGCGCCGATCTCGGGAAAAGCGGCGAAGCGCCAAGCAGCGCTTAACAGAGCGCCAACCTCTCTCCCGCTCGGTTGCGCGCACCCGCGCCTGAGCGCGACCGCGGCCAGGGGAGTCCTTTCTTCGGCGGCCCGATCGACGGCAGGTTCCGCCCAATCAGAACGACTCAGCCTTAAGGCAAAAGAAAGAGAGAGAGAGAGACAGAGAGAGAGGGCTTGCAGCCTATCGTAGGCTATTCCGGGCGGGATGCAACGCGCAGGCCGTGAGAGTCTTGCCGGGGTTGTCTCTGTTACGCACCTGATTCTTGGGGATTGTAGCTATTTTCTTTGGCGGAGCAAGATTGTGAGGTGGGGGAGAGGAAGGGATAGAGAACCTTAAAATATTGGCAGTGGTTTGCTCTCCAAGCTTGTTCCAATTTAGTTTCTGAACGTCTTGTTACCAGACTAGGTAACATCATCAGTGGAATTGTCTTCATCAACAGGATTGTCTTGTCCTATTCTCCTTAGCTTATAAATGTCTTGGGTGCCAGTGTGTCAGTGCCTTCAGCTGGTGGGCCATGGCCCACTGGTGGGCCACAAGAAAATTTTGGTGGGTCTCAGAGAAATCTCACCCCCAGAGCAGCCCCCCAAAGCAATTAATCCAGGCTATGCAGAAACACAAGGCTGTGCTGCCCACGTAGTTTGCGGGAACCCTCCCAGCCCACTCACTTCTTACCCAGCAAACTTGTTTGCTAAATTGCTATTTTCCGACCATCATCTGTTCTGCTGTGCGGGGAGATTTAGATTAGCTAGGAAGCAGGAAATGGTTGGATTTCTTGCTTTCTAGCTAGTCTTTAGATCTTCAGCTCTGCTTTTAAGCACAGCTGAATCTCCCTTAGAACTGAAGGTTCTATTATTCAGTGCAGACTCACCGCAAGCAAATTTTATGTGACAGACTCAGATAGCCAATGGCAGATAGATCTCTAAATAAATCTGTGATTCTGTGGGCAACTCAATCTGCCTGCCTCCTTTGCCTGATTTTGGATAAAAGTTGCTTTTTTTATTAAAAAAAAAATCAATATTTACATAAATATGTATAATATTTACATACAAGCCATGCCCAGCCAGTCACATGACCACCAAGCCAAACCCACAAATTAGGCCAAGCCCACAGAACTGGTTAGTGGTCCCTGGGATTTAAAATTATAAGTTTGGTGGTCCCTGAGGTCCAAAGGGTTGGTGACCCCTGCGTAAAATATATCCCGGTGAAATATTGTTGATTGGTTTGGTAGCCTTAATAGATCTTGTAGTAATTGCGAGACATTTATAAGTGGTTGCCAGTGGTTGTTCCTTTTAGAGATGCAGAAGCAGACACCTAAGCAAAGACGGCAGGAACGCTAGTCAGCCTTCTCCTAAATGGCCTTATTAAACAACAAATCCCGCCAGGTATCCATCCGTTATTAAGGATGGGGATAATGAGAGCTGTATTAAAGTTAAAAACTACATGCGCAGGGAAGATGGGTTGTGTCTACTCCTCTCTAGGCTAAACTGTCTTAACAGCCTTAATGGCCTGGCCAAAGTGAAGGATCATGCTTTCCAACAACCTCTGCAGGGCTTTACATCTGCCACCGTGATCTAAGGCCAGTATTTGGTTTTGCATGTACTTAATCATTTCCCTACAGCAATGTTTCTCAATCTTGGGAATTTAAAATGTGTGGGCTTCAACTCCCAGAATTATTCAAAATGCATGCTGGCTGAGGAATTCTGGGAGTTGAGACCCATGCATCTTGAAATTCCCATGGTTGAGACATTGGCCTGCAGGAAGAATATGAATGGTCCAACAACCAGAGTAAAATGTGATTGTCAAGCTTGTTATTCATGTACAATCTGCAATCACATGCAACAGAGTTAGTTTATGCTTTAATACTGTACACAGTAGGAATCTATACAATTGAGCTAATACAATAAACTAGTTCAATTAACCATGGGTAACCACAGTCATTAAGACATTTATCTTTCTAATATGCTCAGTAAATCTTGCGTATAACTGCTGATTGAACTCACTAAACATAGCAAACCTTAATGTGTTTTACTTTGATTTTCATATTTTATGTTCTGTAAATAGTCAAGATTTGAGAGAACACCCAAGTTCTGATGGATTGTTTGTAATTTCCCATCATGTGAACTTCAGTAGGATTCCTGGAATCATTGGAGCTAAGTGAATTTTGAGGTCGCTGCAGCTACAGCAATTTTGGGCATGCTATTTTTTAAAGTTTTTTTTTTATTTTAACAACAAAGACAACAAATAAAACCATCTTTCAATTTTACAGTGTGTTGGTTGGGTATATATCTTGTGTGCATAGTAATATTATTATTACTATGTTGGTGGGACTTATATCAGGAGAAGACGAGGCAGCCTATAGGCCAGAGGTTCTCAGACTGGTCTTGTGGTACAAGAGTCATAACCTTGTCCTGAACATCAAAAAGACCAAAGAATTGATTATAGAGTTCAGACAATGCAAAGCAAAGTCTCTATCAATGGAAAGAGTGGAACAATTGTGTGGAAAGAGTTCATAGTTTTAAATTTCTAGGAATTCATATTTCCGACAACCGTACTTGATCAGTCCATACTATGGCCACTGCAAAGAAGGCCCAACAGCGCCTGCACTTTCTGAGGCTGCTGAAACAGAATGGTCTGGGTGAGAAGTTGCTGGTTACTTTTTACCGTTCTACCATCGAGAGCATTTTGGCATACTGTGTATCCGTGTGGTATGCTGGATCCTCTGTAGTGGATAAGAAAATGCTCCAGAGAGTTATAAACACAGCACAAAAATTCATCGGTTGCTTTCTATCTTCTTTGGAAGAGATTGTGAAGACCTGACTCCTCTCTAGAGCACTAAAAATCTCCACAGACCGTTCTCATCCTGGTCATTCATATTTCGAACTGTTACCATTAGGGAGACGTTATAGGTGTCTTAAAATGAGGACCCATAGACTGAGAAACAGTTTCTTTTCCAAGGCAAAAATTGTCTTGAATCAAACAATGCATTTGTGATTTAGTCCTATGTGTATAGTGGCATTTTAAAACTAACTCACTATATGTTTTAGATAAGTTTTAGATTAGGTTATTATTATTATTATTATTATTATTATTATTATTATTAACTACTCTAGTGTGATTGTGATGGGGTATTTGGGGCATTGCTGGAGTAGCTTTCAAATTTCATTGTATTTGTAGAATGCAATGACAATAAAGGTATTCTATTCTATTGTTGTACATTTCTTAGTTAATTATCTTTATAAACCATTCTAAACAATATTTTGTATCATATCATTCAATTATTATATTATTGACATAGTTATTTTTAAAAAACCATATCTCATTCTTGTTAAATTATATCTATTCTCTTACTCATTCAAGATTGATCAATTATAATATATTATTACTATTACCACATATTTCAGTTTCTTCTTCTATCTTACCATTCATAAAATAAATCCCAAATCTTATAATACTCTTTTTCTCCTGTTCTCTAATTGCCATTGTTAGTCGACTCATTTCCGCACATTCCATTATTTTCTTAATTATTTTCTCCTCTGTGGGAATTTTATCATTTTTCCAATTTTGTGCAAATACAATACTAGCTGCTGTTAATACATTAATAATTAAATATGTTATCTTTCTATTATAACCTTCAGGCATAATTCCCAATAAAAATATCTCTGGTTTCAAATCTATGTGGTGTTTTATCATTTTTTCCAACCATGTGTGTATTCTAGTCCAATATCTTTTAGCTTCAATGCATGTCCACCACATATGGTAAGATGATCCAGGTATCAGATGACATTTCCAACATTTCACCAATTTGCCTTTAAACAGCTTCGCTATTCTTGCTGGGGGTAAGTGCCACCTGTAAAACATCTTATACAAATTCTCTTTATAAGCCACTGACATTGTTAATTTATAATTTCTTGTCCACAGTTTCTAACTTTGGGCATACTATTAAAGAGCTCTGCTAACAATCAATTCAGACTTGGCACCCTTCTGAGCAGGAAAAAGAGAACAATATTGGGCTGCCCCATCAGCATGCAGTTTCTGAGGGAATGCAAAGTCACAGAAAAAAAAAAAACCCCAACATCCCTCAGTCCTGCATTGTGATTCCTAGAAGTTGAAAATGACTTGGTGGCACCTAATAAATCAGATTTGATGACTGGCCAAAGCTTAAATACCTTTAATAGATGAAGCTTAATTAGGAATGTTCTACCCTGGTAGAAAGTAAAGGCTAGAGGCAGTAAATACATTTGCTGTCACAACCAATAGATCAATAGGGATGGAAAGAAGGAAGGAGATAGGTAGGTACGTAGGTTGTGTGTGTATATGTTGATATGTAAATGTACCTAACTATTTGGTTTGTGTGTTTGTATAAATAAATACCTGGTGTATATAGCATAGAATTAGAGTAGAGTAGAATAGAATTTTTTATTGGCCAAGTGTGATTGGACACACAAGAAATTTATCTTTGGTGCATATCCATTGTACATAAAAAGAAAAAAATACATTCATCAAGAATCGTAAGATACAACACTTACTGATAGTCATGGGTTATGAATAAGCAATCAAATCATACTAGGAAACAAATAAAAACAATACAAATTGTAAAGATGCAAGCTACATGGTTAGTCATAAGTGGGAGGAGATAGGTAATAGGAAGGATGAGAAGAATAATAGTAATACAGTCTTACTAAATAGTTTGACAGTGTTGTGGGAATTAGGGTTATGGATACAGGCCTATATGTTATGTCTATCTAGGATGTGTTTGTATATGATTTAACTATCTGCTGTGTGTGTTTACATCAACATCCATCCATCCATCCAATATATGGTATGTGTATAAGCACACACAAACCTCTGCTACTACGCTTCTATGCAACTATGTCAGAGAAACAAGTTGCGTTAAGTTAAGGAGACTATCCCAGGCCTATGGGTATAGCAGATCAAAACTTCCATCAACAGACAGGAGCACCGCACGCTCCAACAGCATCTGCAATCCCCTCCGCAGGATTCCAGTCAGATGTAAGCCCCGCCCCGGCAGCAGCTGCCACGCCCCCTCCTCCTCCCCTCCCCAAGAGGAGCCGCTTCGGATCTGCCAGAGGGCGAGCTATGCCGGGGAGGGCGGGGCTGAGGGCTGCCTGCTGTCGAGCCCCGCCCCTTTCGGGGTCCTCGCGAGCGGCTGTTGGTGCCCGTCGCCCGCGCTCTCGCGGGGCTACCGCTGCGCTTCCGGAAAGACGAGCAAGATGGAGGCGGTGGGAGCTTGAGAGCGGCTTCCCTCGACCGCTGGCCGCCATGGCGGACGATGCTGAGCTGGAGAGGTGAGATTGGAAGGCGGCGGAAAGACGGAAGGTGCTAATGTCCCCCCGCTTGCTCTGCCCGCCGGCTACGTGCCAAGCGGAGGGCGAGCAGGCACCCTTCTCTAACCTGCTGCCGGCCAGGTGACTGGGAGGACAACTTCCATCATCCCCAGCCAGGCCAAAGGATTATAGGAATCGTACCCGAGCTTCACGGGGCACCAGATTACCCTGGAGCGGTGGTAGGCTCAGTAAAGTGATCCTGCCTCACCGACTAACCGTCTAGTTTTTTTTTAAAAATTATTATTTATTTAGTCAATTGCTTACAAGATAATAGGCATAAGTAAAACATAGTTATGAATACATGGATACATATCAGAAAAATAAAATATAAAAGAAACAATAGGACAGGGACGGTAGGTGCGTTGGTGCGTCCGTTGTGTGCTGGTCAAGGGCTTCCCAGAATTAAGGCTGAAGGATTAACGTGGAATTGCAACCTAGAACAGTTTTTAACCTGGGACATTTGCTGGAGGGCTTGAAGAGTTGCTTAGCCTTAACTCTGGGATCAAATTCCTGGTGTCCTTTCCTTTCCATAAAGAAATATTGGATCCAAAAGTGGGAGTGAAAGTGGTGCTTTTTAAAAATAACTGTTCCTAAAATAAAGGGGGGTGGTATGATGTCACTTTCTGTCTACTTACAGAGTTCAGTCAGGAGGGTTCTTGTCAGTTTGCAATGACTAAATGATAAAAACAGTTACAAAGCCTAAACTGAATTATCCCAATTCTATCCCTCTAACTATGCCGCAAATATAGACGTTTGTAGAGAATATGTGAAGAATGGAGAATCGGGAATTGGGACAGCTATTTAATGTGTTTGCCATTGGGTATAAATTGTGATTGATTGAGAAGATTCAGTACTAGGGGGCTATTTTTCTACTATTGGTGCTACAAAGTCCAACACTGTTCAAGTTGCAGAATTGTAAACAGTACATCTAGTGCCAAAGACATTTTGGACTCACAAGATATGAGACAATCAGATTTTTATTTATTTATTTATTAAATTTATATTGCCATCTATTCATCCATGGCGACTTGCGGCGGTTTACAGAATGTAAAACCATATTTAAAATAAAAAACAATAAAAATAAAAAGAATCAAATAAATTAATAAAATACAATAGAACAAAATCTGGAAATAAAAAATAAAAAAAATTAAAAAATCATCCCCAATTCCCACCCAACCCGCCCCAACGACAGCAGATCACACAAGCCATTTGATGGGTTGCATCCCGCTCTGGGTTCCCCAGACCCACTGGCAGAATCAGGTCTTCAGCGCCTTCCAGAAGAGTATTAGAGAGGGGGCTATTCTAATCTCTGGGGGAATGATGTTCCAGAGAGGGAGCCACCATGGAGGAGGCCCTTCTTCTGGGTCCCACCAGGTGTATCTCCTTCAGGAATGGAACCCACAGCATTTCCCTGCCTTCCTGCTCTAATGGGTTGGGTAGATGTAACTGAGGGAAGAGACGTTCCCTCAGTTAACCTGGCCCCAAGCCATTAAAGGTGACAACCAGCACCTCGAATTGCACTCGGAAGCAAATCAGCAACCAGTGCAGCTCCTGCACGAGAGGTGAAACATGTGCACATCAAGGTCTGCACAAAGCCATGCGGGCTGCTCCATTTTGCATCAGCTGGAGCTTCCAGATGTTCTTCAAGGGCAGCCCATGTAGAGTGCGTTGCAATAATCAAGATGGGAAGTGACTAGGGCATGAATGACTGTGAGTAGGGACCTCTGGTCCAGGAAAGTGCATAACTGGTGCACAACCTGCAGTTGCGCAAAGGCCTTCCTGGCCACAACCGCCACCTGCTCTTCGGGTAGGAGTTGTGTATTCAGGAAAACCCCTAGATTATGCACAGGGTCTGTTTGTGGTAGCCCCATCCAAGACCAAAGGTGGCAATTCTCCTTGAGCCAATGAACCCTAAACAAAGAACCACCCATTTTGCCAAAAAGAGAAAGCAAATCTTTTATATAAAAAGTTTGCAGCTTTAAATAGGAATATGCAAACAGTGTGCGAGGAGATAGCTGGCAGAGAACTTCAGATCGGGATCAAATAAATTAAACAAGAAAAATTCCAAAATAACATACAAGACCATATGATAGCATTTGCCATATAGAGATAAGAGTTCCAAATGAGTGTTGCCAAGATTAGGCAATTGTAAAGAAAATGTGTCATTCACATAACATATTTTGTGGTGTACTTCAAAGATAACAATCTCAATTTTTAACTGGTATAGAAAAAAGAAAAAAAGACTTAATACCATAGAATACAAATCCAGCACAGATTTTCTGTAGAGTAATATTTACCGATTGCTATAGAAATAATATTTTAAACAAGGACCTTCCACTTCCTTTAACCCGATAGTCCCTTTTTCTTGAGGTTCTATATGCCATGATTGTCAACAGGTGGATTCATGAATACTGACTGCTTAGCACGACTTTGACCAATTGTAACTTGCACGTCATTTAGTAAGAGAAACAGTGGCGAATTTTCTTTGGTTGTACGTATGTCACATGTAGCATTCCTTGCTAATGTAAGGTGCAATGAGTCAGGATTGCCACATATTTATTTGTATGCCCCAAGTATAGCTAAAGCCTGGTTTTATTTAAAGCTTACTCTATGCATGTTAGGATCTGTGATCTAAAGAGCCATTTTGCAAGTCAACATGCTGTTTCCTGTATCCCATCAACAATTTACAAGTGTTGGAATGGTACACTCAAGATACAGTATTGGCAAGTAGTATACTCTAGTGTACATTTACAGCTAGAAAATAAATGACTAGGGAGGAAAGAATAATGAATGTTAACATAGTCTGAAATGCTTTTTTGTTCTCAAAACCCTAAATTCTATTTTGCAGAATACTTTAACTCTTAAAAGAGATAAATGGATGCACAAATGGCAGCATACACACTATCATAGTTCCCTTATAAAATATCTCAGTATATTCATGGAAGAAGGCGTTTTTTTCTCTTGGGATCAGAAATCACAAGTCTTTTTTTAAAAAGTCATTTTGTTCCTGTGAAATTCTTTGAAGGCTGAAAAAATAAGTATACTAGGTAAAGGGCAGGGGTCAAAACACACCTTTTTGTTCAGCCTCTTCTTTACCTCTAAATCAGTTAAAAACTTTATTATTGTGATTGATAGAAATGCCTCACCCCTAATGTTTAGATAACTGGAAGAGTGAGATTAAAGCCTCCACCATCACTTAGAACAATCTGAATTAAAATCAGTTTTCCACAATTAATTAGCATCAAGATCAGGATTAGAAAAAGAGCAAAAGATTCAGATGGCTGATAAATTAGGTAGCAAATAAAGTAAAGTGTGTATGATGACTCCACCTTCCATAATATAGGTGAATGTTGTATTAGTGCCTAGAGAGCTGTGAGAAAGCTGAATATATTATTGCAAATAAAATTTAGTGATCATATTGCAACTTCCCACTTAAAAAGACTTTATAAAATGTTAGGTACTTTAAGGAGATGTACTTGGGTTATCTTATCTTGTGGGTACCTTAACCCCAGTCTATAAAGTTATATTAAGGATAAATAATGTAAGTGGAGTAAAAGTATATGCTATAATTCTAATGAGAAAATTAATCCACACAAAAACCCAATATTGGGCAAATTATTCATGATCACAATATATCACTGTTACCAATCTCTCTTCTGATTTCCTTGTGTCCATATGAGTTTTTAACCAATTTCAATATAATTAAAACATTTCCCCCAATTTATAAGTGTATGCCTTTTTCCTGACAAGCTCTATGTATCAAGTGGAGGAAAAATCGAGTAGAGGTATCTCAAATGTGATAAAAGAATTCTGAACGTATCTTACATCCTTTACCTCCAAAAACTCTGGGAGGATTGTTTGGCCTGAGAAAGAAAGATTAGTCCAAAGTTACCCAGCTGGTTTCTGTGCCTAAGGGAGGATTAAAGTTATAGGCTGCTTGTAGATTGGTACCTTAATCATATACTTAACTGGCTCTCTAGATAGCGACTATCTAGATAAATGCCTAAGTGTCTGTCCAGTGACTCATGGGATTTAGAACATGAAAGATTATTATTTACAATCTGAATTTCAATTATTATAATTCGATTTTGATTCAGGGGCTGCAGTTTGAATGAATTATAATAATCTGCATTAATGTTGGATGAAAGAAACATACCCACATTCCAAAGGTATTGGAAGAGATGTTAAATTAATATTTGTTTTTAATATTTAGGAAGGCAGTGGAAGAGCTATTGACAGAAGCTAAGCGTGGGAAAACTAGAGCAGAAACAATGGGGCCCATGGGCTGGTAAGTTCTTCAAGCTAAATATAGTAATGTTTTAAAATAATATTTATTTTAAAAAATCCTAAATATTGTAATTTCAAATGTGCTTTAATAAATAAGTAACCTGGTCACCTGGAGGATTATCTGTGATATACAACACAGGAGGAGGAATACAGAACAGAACAGATAATCAGAGTTGGAAGGGACCTTGTAGGTCATCTAGTCCAACCCCCTGCCCAAGCGGGAGACCCTACACCAAGTCTCACTATGGGCTAGAGTAAGAATGCATAGTGAGTATTGTCATATAAATTCTTCATCAGTGGATTAAAATATAGTGTTTTTTGTTGGTAAGTAGACAGGCACATAACTAAGAATAAGAATTAGTTTCTTTTATGTGTAGTTTTTCTTACTTGTTTGGAAATTATGTTGGTCATTGTCTATTCAGTATCTAGCTGTAATTGTCTTAAACATTTGAACACATTTTCTGGTAAAACATTTCTCTAGAATGTTTCTATATTTCTGAAATGAAAACAGAGATATATGAATGTCTACTTGGAGACATTACATCCTACTATATGGGAAGAAAAAGAATGGAATATGTCTAAATAATTCCATTCTTCCTGTTTCAAAAGAGACCTTACTTAGCCACTCGTCAGAAGCTCTTATTTTATAATAGAAATAGATGATACTGGTATCCTAGAGACTCCAGTAATGCTGTTACTCTTGGATGAATTTATGGCATGTGGTTGCAAGTATAGAAATAAGTTTACTTTCTCAGGAATCTGGTAGCGCTTTCCTTCTTCAGTGTAAGTAATAGACTCATATCCAGTGAAAATTCCTTGTAGCTACTGTGGGATTGATGAGCTGTAAAAACAGGTTTAACTGGATGCCTTAATTTTATCAGATCAAAATAGTCTGGTAATTAATGCTACATTCTTGGAATCCTAAGTTGCACCATAATAATTAGCAGGATATGATTGCTATTTTAGTACTTGAAAATAAATTACATGAAATTGTCATATTCCATCAACTCACCATGGTTGCATAGTCAACAAATAAGCAAATAGTTCACAAAGACATTTTTAAGATGGAGTCCTCTTTCTGAATTCAGAAAGCTGGAATACTTGTGAGGTCTTTTATCAAAAAAGAAGAGTTTCAGTAAAAGAAGCCAGCAAGTCTATTTTTCCCATCTACCGTTAGTTAATATTTTTTGGCACCATGGAAAATAGAGGATATTCCCTATCTGAAAATAATAATTTTAATCTGATTTGAGATTTTAATAGTTGTGACATATTTGTCACTTATTTCTGAAAGAATATTGGTTTGCAATTATTTTAATTTCAATGTTGATAATTAATTTAGTAATATCTAAGAATGAACATAATTATGTACCAAATATTAGAAAAATAAGTGGTTTATAAGGATGTTTTGGGTTGTGTACTTAATTTATGAATCAAATAATTGAAGCATTGTAGGATTTAAATTCCTTGTTTGTGTGTAGCCGAGGAAAAACTGTTAAATCTTTTATAGTAAAGCACAAAGGTTTATGTCATAACAAATTTATTGTGGCAAATGCTTCTATCTATTAGAGTTTGTTTTGTCACATGAATTACTATAATTACATTTGTAACAGATGTGCAGATGTCACTAGATATTCTATATCTTTTAATGAAGAAATTAAGTCTTTGATTTTGGGGAGGGAGAGCAAACCTGTGATGAAATGCACGTGTCTTGACTGCTTCTTTCTGTACTTCAAATATACACTAGGTGGCATACAAGAAAAGCCAAAAAAAAAAAGCTGTAGTAGTCATTTTGTATATTCATAAGGTTTATTTTGTTGTGTATTTTAGATATTATATTACTGCTTTTTGATACTTTTGCAGGATGAAGTGCCCTCTTGCCAGTACAAATAAAAGATTTCTTATTAACACTATTAAGAACACATTGCACTCACCAAAAGAGCAAGACCAAGAACAGAAGCACCAAGAAGAAAATAAAGAATCTGAGCCAAGTCAGAGCAGGGAAGAAACCAAACCAAAGAGACACAGACTGCATCCTTACAAACCTAGTTTTCGGTCTAGGAGAAGAGTCAGCTACTCTCCTCCCAGGCATAGGCACAGGCACAAGCACCAGAACACAAAGGACAAGGATGAAAAGCGATCCAGCAAATAATGAGAAAACATTATGGTGAAGAATATAATTAAGCTATTAACTGTGGGGAAATGTTCATTTAACTTGTGACTTGAAAGTATTGCTCAGTACAAATATCTGTTGTATCTGTTTAAAGTTGAGTCCTTACGTACCTAAAAAATGATTCTGTGCTTCCTTTCTGTTACTATATCACCCCAAATTAAATTTTGATGGTTGTAAAGACACTTGGGCTCAGATATTTTGGAAATTATCTCTTAGACCACCTGTGGGGCAGCTGTCTATATTTCTTCACTTCCTAGAGAAAGGATTTCTTTGTTTGATGTTGATCAGAATCATAGAGAAGGAACCTGCCCCACTGATCCCAGTCAAGTAAGGAATGATCTTTTCCTGCTATATCAGAGGTCTCCAAACTTGCCAAATTTAAGACTTGTGGACTTCAACCCCCAGAATTCTGGGAATTGAAGTCCACAAGTCTTACAGTTGCCAAGGTTAGGGATCCTTGTGCTATATAGTACAATATGTAAATACACTTTGTAACTCTGTTCAGAAAAGTTCTTAATACAATTTTAATTTATTTTTTGTTCTTAGATATGGATCTTGATCATTCTCTAGGATTTTTTTCAATTTGAATATATATTGCCATAGGTTTAATTTGAAAAAAGATTTACATGGTAACTGAATATTATAAATTATTTTATTTAAATAACAGAGCTCCTGTACGGATGTGGAACTCTGTGTGAAAAATATCTGTCTGTTCATTTCATAATAAAATGTATGGATGGATTTACTTTTCCCAACATCAAAGTGAATAAGTTCTCTTTTGACTCAGATGTCTGAATTCATCATTTTTTCCCTGATCGTAAAGTTTTAATGTTTTAAATTCGTCTCCTTAAAATGATGTGCATTTCCATGCTAATAAATGCAATGAAGCATTTTTTTCTGTATTAAGAGATAATTAAAATTGTATCTCAGGACTTCTATTTTTAAAATTCTGAATATGTAAACTGCTAAAGGATATTGAACATTGGCAATTGCAATTTCTACAGTTGAGTCAAACTCTGTGATTTTCTTATTATATAATTTATACTTATTATATTTCAAGTATTTTTTCCTTAAAATAGTGAAATTAGATAGTAACTGGTCAGTGACAATCATTCTTGAAATAAAAGAGAAAATATCCTCAGCTATCTGCAGGTACCATTCTGGTTTCAGCATATATTTGTGTCTGTTCCATTTAAAATTCACATCGATTCAGCATAATAGTATAAATCCACCTTCAGTTTTACTGATAACACAGCTTGAATAGTAAATTACAGATAAAGCTCAAAATAGAATTCTTCATTAGAGAAGAATGGACAGTTGAAAAAAACATGATTGAGATATAAAATACAAAGTTGATAAAGTGAAAAGATAATTTACAAATTGCTGACATTTGCAAGGCCTTTTAAGCTGCAATTCAGAATGGCTAAAAACAAGAGGACAGATTCTGTTTCTGGTGGAAGCTGATAAGAATAAGAAAAGTATGTAGGAGAAACTAATTATGAAATACAGCAATTGATAGATCAGATGCTGGTAGATTACAGAGAAGAGTAAGCAGTTCTTAATCAAGATGCTAAAACCACTAAAATGTTAAACCACAAAGCTTGCTAGTATCAAATGTGTTTGTTGCACACTTGGTACTGCCTATTGGTAGATGTGTGTAACTAGCCAAGTAACCATTCTATGGATCAGCTAAGTGCGCAAGAATTGAAAGGCCCCTTCCTCAATTGTTTTCTCAACTGATACAATATTTCACAACAAGTTTCATTAAAATATTCTGGTCAGAGCCCAACACTTTGAGGTTATAAAATAAGAGATAAAAAGTATTTTTTTGTGTGTGATGTGTAAAAGTGGCCTATTCCATATCTATTTTATTTGCTGCTTTGGCACCTGCTAATTTTCTTGCTATATTTTCTACACTCTACACTTTCTGGAATCAAATTGCTACAAGACAATATTTGGTAACTATTTGATCACTAATTTAAATAATCTCCCTCCTTAACATTAGTTAGGAAACCTATGCTGATCATTTTCAGCACAACAATTTCAGTTGTGCTGAAATTGAAAAATCAATTTTTTTATTTATATGTATGACATTACTTAAATGGCGGCCCATCTCAACTCTGGGCAGCTCACAAAAACAGTCTGACCTGTTAGAATAGGATATTGTTTACCTTCTAGTTCAATAGCAGAGGTAACATCACAAGGAACTGGTACTTATGGTGCATATCAGCACCAAAGACATAAGGAAAAGTAGGTTTGCATCCTTAAATTGTTGGGTAACATTTTGAAATACTAAATCATAAAAACATTTGATACCCTAATGTTTTGAAAGGATTTGATTTAGCCTATCAAATCTAATCTACTGAGCCATCCAAATCCAGATTAATAATTATTAAATGGCTTGTCGTTTTCTGATTTCCCCCTTCCCACCAAGCCTTTTGCAAAGATAGATTGGAAGGGAAAACACAGGTTCCTTGTCTCTGGTAAGCATAATCACCATAGAAAACAACCATATACACAGTATAATAATTACATGGGTTTAGTGAATCACAAGATTTAATATTGTTGTATCTTTAGTACTGCAGACTAGGTTATTTGTGGGACTTTTCCCAAGATTTTCTCCTATCATGCAGGCAAGTCATCCTCTGATTATCATACTAGCTGCACGCTCATTGGTCCTGGCCTCTAATAATACCATAATAAGGAAGCCTCTGATAGTCCCTGAAACTTCCTGTTCCTTGGAATTATGTCCTCTTGCCCCAAGAATTTCATTCCCTGAGATCAATTTAGTATGCCATCTGAATTGAAAGCTAAGGTACCAATTATGGTAAAGGAAAAGTAGGTGAACATGATTCCACAGTGGCCAGAAAGTGGAATTATTCCTGCCATGGCATTTTTACTGTTCCCACTTGTTATTGGGAATATGTAGCAATTGCATTTTAAAAACAAGAAAGCTAGGAGAAGTCTTAGGCTTCCTTCATTTCTACAGTGAGCTTTTGTTAGTGCTCACAAATAAATAAAAGATACCAACTGGCTGTCTACCATTAAGATTGAATTGACTGATGATTGATTCATTAATATTGCCTGCCTTCTATCTCACTAATGTGAATCTGAGTGAGTAGTAAAAGTTTTGAAAACATGCATATCATAACAAATCAAATGCAATGTTTTCAGCTGCTGAAAGCAGCATGCCCCAACAATGGATTCAATTGGCCTCCTGACTCCCATGCCAGGAATAACAGCCAGATCTCCAAGGCTTTCTGAACGATGAGCAGAATTAGAGTAATCTGAATCGTAAACAATACGATACTCCAAACGGCAGGGAAAGGTACAGAAAGCACAGATTTCCTGGGTCCCCCTATATGATAATCCCTGATGGATGAGAAATGGACCATGTGTGTTTTCCAGATGAAATAATGCCAAACATCATGCTAGATGAGTATGGTAATATGATTAATATTATAACCTAGCTAGAATATGTTCACTATGAAATCTGTGAATAACTTTTACCCACCAACTGGAAAAAGATAGATAGATAGATAGATAGATAGATAGATAGATAGATAGATAGATAGATAGATAGATAGATAGGCAGGCAGGCAGGCAGGCAGGCAGGCAGGCAGGCAGGCAGGCAGATGCAGGCAGGCAGACAGACAGACAATGAAGGGAAAGAAAGAAAAAAAGGAAGGAAAAAAAGAACCGATGGTAGAAAAAGACCCAGTCTGTCCTTTCTGTTATTTTTTATTTATGTTTTTAATTTTATTAATTTTTATTTGAGAAAGAGAGTTGACAGACAGGATATGTAGCAACGAAAAAAGTTATAGTGACTAAACTAAATGGAACAGAAAAGGGAAACTAATTAAAAATCCATTTAATATCAATCTGCTATTGATATACATAAAATCAATTCATTTCTCAACCTTACCATTTGATCCAGATGGATATAGGAATATATTCTTTTAAGTACCTTCTCATTTTCAGAACATAACAAAACATAGATAAAAATCATATTCTGAAACCAAGTCTTAATATCGGGATATGTTTCTTTCAGTTTACATACAATTACCTTCCTTGCCATGTTTCAGACCTGGAGGAGTTCAAGGTTTTCGTGAAATGCAGATTCCATGTTTTAGGAATATATTTTACCACCATGTTTATATGCTTATGATAATATTAACAAGTCATTTGAAATCAAAGCTATAACTGGACAAAACTAAATATTATCAGTTAAAAGAATCTTAAAATTACTTATGCCAGCACAAAAAAATCTGATATCCAGCATTTTTAAACGAATCAGTTAAAGCATTCAATAGATATACAGTAAATAAGAGTTTCTGATTCATGAATTTCATTCTTAAAGAAAGTATGTTTTAGTTTCTTAAACATCGGGCCCAATTATTTTCCAATTTTGGATATTCCATTTCTCCATTTCACATTTCACATAATACTAATTTTTATTCTGTTTTTTAATTCCTTATAATATTGGATTATTGGTTTCAAATCAAGAGCTTTATCTCTTATGGATCCTAATATTGCAGATACTTTCAAGGTTGCCATACTGTTTAATCATTACATGTTTCAATTATATATAGTGTATGTTGCCAGGTGGAATATTGTAAATATATTCATAGTACAATCTCTGAAAGTTTTCAAAACAGCCATTTTAAATCAACTGACATAAAGAACTAATACTGCCCGGCATCTCACAGTAAGCCAGTGATGGAATCAAAACCATATTACAATTTAGGTAGAATTGCACTGAAAATGGAAAAAGCTATTAAAGATAAACTAGCAATCATCCGGTTGCCATTTATCCTCTCTCTCTCTCCCCCCCCCCCCACCCCCATAAACCTATTGAATGTATTTCACATTCTCCAAAGTTTTGTACTGCAGCAAAGAGCAGGGAGGGAATGCAAAAGAATGGAGAGTCATCAAATATTAGTCCCTTTTTAATTTTCTATCTGGGAATTCAAACTGCATCATTGAACAGGTGGTTGAATTCACTGACTCTACAGAAGGGAATACAGCAGGCCTAGGCATATAGTGCTTAAGGAGACTGGGGTAGGGGGTGGGGGGGCAGGGGATGGGGAGAGAGATGTGAGGAAACCCCGACAACCTCAGCTGCTTGTTAGCAGAAAGGCAAGTTAATCATGGCAACATTTTATTTTTTTTTGGTGGGAGACATGCAGCTGTCAAAGCAATAAGGTAAATGAGTCTTTGCTGTATAAATAGGGAACTATAGAAGTTTCGTCCTATTCCTTGGCAAAACACGGTTTGGGGGGCTGACTGGGTGGTCTTAAGTCCATTGCCACAGTGGCTACGAGGGTTGATACCAATCAAGGCCTCCGCAGCTGAGACCCCTGGTGACCCCCCCCATCTAGCGGCTTTTTTTTTCCTCTTAGGCCCCCTGATTCTCTTGTTTGTGTCTGGGGGCTGCTTTTGCTGCTCCTCTATTTATGGGATTACATAAATGAGCCATTAAAAATGTAAATCTTCAGAACAGTTGAAAAAAAAAACAGTTGAATAAGGAAGATTTAAACAATCAATCACGGGGCAGTACAGTACAAGAAACTGCCCCTTAACCATCCAGGCGACACCACAGTATTGCTAGCAGAAAGACTGCGGGGGACAATGGAAGGTTAAGGGACAGGGTAAGAGAAGAACTGGGGGGAAAAACAAACTATCTCGCCATTGTTGACTGTCACCAGCACCAAGGGGAAGATTAGGGTTTGGTGGGTTTTCACCCTTTCTTCTCTTTTTAAAAGCACATTAGAACAATAATGATGAGCTATTATAAGGGACAAAAGAAGAGCATCTCATCACCCTCCTCCCAGTGCAGGTGTCAATACAATCAAGCTTAAACACAGAGCTGAGTTGGGTGGGTGGTGGAAATGAGGATTATTTCATTTGCCCACAAAGCATTTTAACTCTTTAGTATCTCTTGCACGCTATGAAGCCCTATCCCCCAGAGACACAAAAGAAGCAAAGCTATTTCAAGTCTTATCTATTCCTGTGTTCATCAACTCGGGAAATGTTGCTCTGGACTTCATAAGTTGTACTTTCCAGCTTTATACCTAGCCGCCACACATGCTGCATCAATGGCTTTCAGGAAAGGGAAGGTAGACTTAGGCCAAATCCATTGGGCTGAGCATGAGTGGGTTGATGTTCTGCAGATAAATCAACCCCATTGATTGCGTTCACAGAATACTCTTATGTCATACATGGTGGTCTGCAAATGAAAGTGACTGGGTTAAATCATGTAACACGCCAAGCCAAGCTGGAACAAATCACATTACACAGGGGTATCAAACTGGCAGCCCATGAGCCAGATATGTCACATGCAGGCCACACTCACCCCAGTTCCGCAAAGGGAAAAAAATGTCGCAAAGCATCATGTGACGGCAACGTGACACTGTGAGTTTGACACCCGTGCATTAGAGCTTTATACTAAACTCAGTAGATGAGATTTGAGCCACGCTGACTGGGAGAGGATGGAGGTATATTCCTTTACATTCCCATTCTCAAATTCCATGTTATGCATATTCTAGAAATAATTTATCTAGTTTTATAGTATCTGAATGGGTTTATTCCATAATATGATTGGACTAATTGTAATCTTAATAGCCAGTTAGAACTTTCTACCTATTGAAACATCATTCACCATGTTTTTTTTTTTAATCTTAATTTCTTCTGCTATATTTCCAATAATTGGACATTCTGTTGGTGCTCCAGAGAAATAGTAGCAAAATAGACTCAAGCCAGTTATTGTTTTACATTTAGATGGTTTTATTTTATATAAACAAGCCGTATTGTCCTCTTGGCAACTTGGCGACATCCGTGCCAAAGTCGTCAGCAGAATGCTTGATTGCATAAGAAATCAAATCTAATTGTTTTGATCTACTAAATCAAAAGAGGGAAATCCAAAGAAAACATTTTTTAAAAAGCACACAAAAACCAAAGCAAAAAATCCTTCTACACACACACACACACATACACACATGCATGCACGCACACTCACATATGTAGAGGCAATGCTTGAGTTACTATGGCAATCGGAAAATAGCAAGGTCTTTTCTCCCCCCCCACCATCTCTGCATGCAGTCACAGACCGCTCCTGAATGGCTCACATCTGCAAAAACTTTTAACACGGTCCTCACATAAAGAAAAGGACCCCCAAAATGGGCATTGACCCGTCTCAAAAAATGTTGCAAATTTTACATGCAGAGATTGGGGGAGCTGTTGCCATTTTGCACAGGTTATGTCATTAATGTGAACAAAAAAGCCATAAAAGCAGACAAGGGCTTTTGGCTGTCAAATATTGAGAAGGGAGAGAGGGAATAAAAAAAAAGTAAATGACAGCTTTAATGCAGACATAAGGAGAAAAGTCAGAGATGGGTGACAGAAAGTTGCCATTCTATGAATGAAGGGGGAATTTTTTTTTCCAAGCACAAAAAACTAGACAAAAGAGTAAAATACAATAAAAACCTAGCTATAGAAAATTACTGAGGGGAAAACCTTCCAAAAACCATGGTGCTTAAGACTACAGAACACATGTGAAATCAACATATGGTTCTTTGGAGCAGTCCATCCAAAATATACATAAAAGATCAATTAGTCTTTGACCTTGCAAAATTGTTTTAAATAACAAGAACATGCTTTTTTGCTGAGAGTGTGTAAGATGTAATGGTTTTGCTAGTCATGGGAAAGGAAAATATTTTCTTTTTTAAAAATAAACTTTATTAATTTTATAATTAAAACAGACAAACAACACAGACATAAATGTGAAAGAGAAAAAAAATAAAGAAAAAAAAATTTAAAAAACAATTAAGAACCATTTTGTCCTCAACAGTTTGTGGGATCTTATTTTCAACCTTGTTTTATACTCTATACAATTAATCCTTAGCGAATATGTATATGTATATATAGTCACTACTACAATTATAATACATTTTCTTTTGTCCTTTATTGTTTAATCGATCTTTGTTCTATCCATTCGTACCAGCAGTTCCACTGTCGTAATACATTGATGTATCTTTTCCTTTTAATGCCAAAGTTAATCTGTCCATCTCTGCACAATTTGCTATTTTTTGGATAATCAGTTCCTCTGATGGAGTATAAGGTTCGTCCAACGTTGTGCAACATTTTCATCTGTCAGAAAGTTTAACACAGTTGTGGGAATCTTTAATTCTTTCCTTTTTTCCCTCTAATTCTGAGAGATTTATTCTATCTAAACCTGTTATGTACAAAGTCCCACAAAATAATTGGAGGAGAGAAGGAGGGAAGGGGAGAGAGAGAGAGAGATGGTTTTGGTGTTGTTATCAAATTTGCTTTTCAAAGAAAACACTGGCTATGAATCGATACCCAGCTTTCCTGTGTCAAATTTTGTTTTCTCAACATTTAACTCTATGGTATCTAAGCAACCTGGTATCAGTGGAATTTTTTTTAAAATTCATTTTGTGAGAAAGGCAGAGGATCTCTAATTTAAATCTTCATTTCTATTAATCTGTGTCCCAACCCATTATAGTTTTCTTGGCATCATTAAAGGGTTTTCTGTCTGACATGGATGACTCAACAGTCACAGTCATTTGGGAAAGATTTTAATGTGTAGCAAGGCATTTAAATGGAGTGAACAGCCCACAAAAAGTCCAAAGAAATCCAGTAAAAGTGGGACTACATTATACATTCATTGACTCTTGTTCTTTTCTTGAGGGAGATGTTCTGGTATGAAGAGAAAGCAACAATGGAAGACAATGGGCCTACCTTATCGAAGTTCATTCATGCAGCCGTTTCAAATACTTTTAACTGCTTGTCAATGGGAATAGCAAGACTCTGAGATTCTAAACATTCTGTCACATTTGTGTACTAACCACTTAAAGTTTTGCTAAAGCTTTTTGACCTAGACTGACTCTTCTTTATCTGGGTCAAAATGCAAGGCAAAGCTATTGTGTTCAGTGGCCTTCATTAAATTCATTGATTTGACCTGTTTTTAAAAGACTTAAAGTCAAATGGGATGGGAAGTTAAAGTTCCCATACAAAACCCTTTCTGGAATACTTTTTTGCCTTTTTGAACTATATAGAAAAAGATGTCTGATAGCCATTGGAACTGTGAGTTATATAGAAGGCTATATAAATTTTCTCCGGTTTCCTATGATCTTAACATAGAATGGAAGTTTTTTCTTCAGTGTTCTTCAACTAAAGAGTTGTATTGTTTTTACATCCACCTACAAAGCACAGTCAGCAAAACACCACTTTCAAGTCAGGTGATGGGATTTTCCTGCTTATACCATACAAACATATAGTATGTCATTATTAATCTACATCACAGGTAGTCTTTGACTTACAACAGTTCATTTAGTGACTATCCGAAGTTACAACATCATTGAAAAATTGACTTATGACCATTTTTCACAGTGTGGCAGCATCCCCGTGGTCATGTGATCAAAATTCAAGCACTTGGCAACTGACTCGTATTTATGATGGTTGCAGCATCCTGGAGTCACACGATCACATTTTGGGACTGTCTAGCAAGCAAATTCAATGGAGAAGCCAGATTCACTTAACAGTTGTGTTACTGTCGTAATAACTACGGTGATTCACTTAACAGCCGTGGCAAGAAAGGTTGTAAAATGGAGCAAAATTAACTGTCTCCCTTAGCAACTTAAATTTTGGGCTCAATTGTGAACGTAAGTTGAGGACTCACGTATTAATAATTGACACCCTTTCTAGATTGTATTCCCTTTATCCTTGGGCTCCCTTCAGCAATGTAAATAAAAGATATAACACATAGTATAACAGATTGATTGAGTTGGAAGGGACCTTGTAGGTCATCTAGTCCAACCCCCCCCCCCCGCCCAAGTGAGAGACCCTACACCCGTGATGGTGAACCTATGGCATGCGTGCCACAGGTGGCACACAGAGCCATTTGTGCCAGCATGCGAACTGCAGGCAAACTAACTAGCCCCATTTTGTCACTTCTTGTTTTTCCAAAAATACTGGAAGTGACAAAATGGGGCTAGTTTTCAGCCTGCAAAGCCTGCAGAAGCCTTCCTCAAGCCTCTGGGAAGCTGGAAAAGGCCTTAAACTGGCTGAAAAAAAGCTGTGAGGCACAGAGCAAGTAAGGGAGTGGCAGGTGGGGGTGGGTATTATGCACGCATGCATAGGGGGCGTGGGGGGCGCACATTGCCTTCTGGGTGCTGGCACATGAGTGCGAGCGTGCAAGCGTGTGCACAATTTTTGGCACAGGAGCCCAAAAAGGATCACCATCACTGCCCTACACCATTTCTGACAAATGGTAGTCCGTTCTCTTCTTGGAGGCCTCAAGTGATGGCGCTCCCACAACTTCCGAGGGCAACTTCTGTTCCATGGGTTGATTGTTCTCCCTGTCAGGAAGTTTCTCCTTATTTCCAGGTTGAATCTCTCCTTGTTCAGTTTCCATCCATTGTTCCTTGTCTGGCCTTTGGGTGCTTTAGAAAATAGCTTGACCAAGAAGCAATTTAAACACTAATACAAAAACAACATCTTATATGCTAAATAGTTGCATTCACATATCATTTTTAAGCCATGTAATGAATTAGCTGGTTTAAAGGAGACAACCAGAACTTTAAATTGCACCCCAAATCCAAATACAGTTCAGTACAGTTCTTAATGTAGAGATGTTACTTGGGCCTACTGATCCTGACACAAAAGGCAGAGGCTATTCAGAGCACTGAATGTATCATTAAAGTAAACTCTGCTTGAAACAATGAAGAACATCTTGGTGGGCCTCTTTACTGTCGTCAGTAAAGGTTTTTTATTTCTTGTCACAGCTCAAAACCTTTTGTGAGAGCCTTTCTCCTTGACAGTGACCATACTTCTGTGTGGACAAACATAGCCTTTATTCACTGCTCATTGCTTCACACAGCTCAATGAAAAGTTATGCCCACTCAAAAGATGTACACATGACAACAGTTTGATCATATCCCTAATTTCACCACTTGTTTCACATCTAAACTGAAAGACAGAGGCTGAGTTTTTATGGTTGTGGCTCTCTGAATAAAGCAAGATATGTCCAGATATTCAGAAGTAATTTCTTTTGCAGCTACAGCACATACTTACTATGTACCAGTGATGGTATGCTACCGGTTTGGACCGGTTCAGCTAAACTGGTAGTAAAAAAAAAAAGCCTCAGATCAGCTGTGAGGATAAAATAAGAGAAAAGCACATGGGTGGGTGGGAAGGTAACTCCTAGCTTTTTGTTTCTTCATCCTCTCAGCTGATTAATGCATTAGGGGTGTGCACATTTGCTCATGCACACAATCTATCACCCACCAAACCAATAGTGGCACAGGTAGGATCCCACTACCGCTCTGTACTAATGGATGCTCCATCAGTGCTTATCCAAGCACACCTTTTCTGGTCCCTACCATTGGCCACAAAATAATAGCCAGCCAAAAATATCTCTCACTGGAACTTGGGTTTAAAGTGATAAATAGAACAGCATTTTCCCCTTATTTACATGTTATCACAAGCCAATTCATGCTCTGCACATCCATTGTTCAATTGTAAATCCAAAGTACTTGCTAGTACACACACATATGATGACAATGACTCCTCCCCCATATTGTTTGTCATGGATTTTATACAAGTGTTCACGATATCATTCAACAAGGGAATTTTGTCACTAGATCATCTTTCCTCCTCTCTGAGCATTGATATTTACCATCAACCTGGCAGCTAGTTTTATAAGCTTTTTCAGCAGTGGAGTGACGTTTACCCACTTTTACTTCTGAATGATGCCTCTGATGGTCTGGTTCTTCTTCATAGTTAGCCACAAAATTCCTAGCTCTTCAAGTAGAAAAGCATTGCTGAGCACTTGATCTGAAAAAGTCCATTGAATACTAGCAAGTTCACTGTACTTGTTAGTACAAAACTTACTGAAAATTTAAAGGGTTTGTGTGACATTGTTCAAAAAAGTTTAATAAAACACAGAGAGGATTAAGGAAGTTCTAGCCCAGTGAAATATATATTTTAGATGCTTACAGTTATATTCCTTACACATACTTCTTGGAGTGCTTGTGTTAGATCAGCTCCTCTGAACATAACATATATGAACTCACATTCAATCACTGCAACCAGTAACGACAATCCAGTGTGCTAGATGACAGCAACAAAGGAATAAAAAAACTTTTGAAAATGCATCTAGAGCCACTAAAAGGAGAAAGCGACCTACCCTTACATTGTGCTTCTTCAGAGAAAATATGTCTTGATGGAAATGGAAAGTATGCACCATCATCCTAAATGAACTTCAGTGTCCAAACTCAAATGATTTCTGGTGAGCTGAAATCTGAGGGGAGACATAGTAACTGGATTCAGATAAATGAACAGAAGATACAGCAGAAATTATTGAGAACTATTTTCTATTGGGACAGAAAATTGAGGGAGATTGAAAGTAATAGGTATAACATGCAGTTATCTACATTTCATTTAAATATCAGAAGAAGAAAAACCTTCCTGATTGTAAGATCTATGGAATTGTGGAACAGTTCACCTATGGAAGTTATGAGGCCTCATCTCTGGAAGTTTTAAGAAGAGGTTGGAAAACCATCCTTCTGTATGATTTAATTGGTTTTCTGGCACTCTACACAGAGTTGGGTGAGAGTATCCTTCTGATCTTTTCACAATTATATACTTCTATGATCCTAAATGGCAAATGAGTCTGGCCAGCTCATTGGAAGTAAATATGGGAAGATGGGAGCCATGTTATTTGTACAGACTAGCCCATTCTCTTAAGTTTTCAAATTGTTAGCTAATGCTGCATTTTATATAGATAAAAGTGCTTCTGGAGGTGACAAAAAGTCCCTCCTTTTTAGAGTTTGTAAGATAAAATACTAGTAATTTTGTATTATTGTTTTTAATGTTTGTAGTTGTGGCTTTTAGTATTTATATATTTGTATGAAGCTAACTAGAGTTATTTGGGAGGACATAGTTCCATAGAGCAGTCATTCCATAGCTTCTTTCCAGACAGCATTTTTTTAAAAAATGTAGTAGAATAGAATAGAGTGGAGTAGAGTAGAATAGAATAGAGTAGAGTAGAATAGAATAGAATAGAATAGAATAGAGTAGAGTAGAGTAGAGTAGAGTAGAGTAGAGTAGAGTAGAGTAGAATAGAATAGAATAGAATAGAATAGAATAGAATAGAATAGAATAGAATAGAATAGAATAGAATAGAATTCTTTATTGGCCAAGTGTGATTGGATACACAAGTAATTTGTCTTTGGTGCATAAGCTCTCAGTGTACATAAAAAAAAATAAAGTATATTCATCAAGAATCATAAGATACAACACTTAGTGATAGTCATAGGTTACTAATAAGCAATCAAATCATACTAGGGAACAAATAAAAAATATAAATTGTAAAGATACAAGCAACACAGTTATAGTTATAAGTACTGTAGTTATATAAGTATAATTATATAAGTATAATTATAAGTAGATATACTGTAGTAATAAGTAGACAAGATTGCTGCAAGAGAGGTGCAAATAGGCTCTAGAAAAAGGAAGAGCCAGTTTGGTACAGTAGTTAAGGTAAAGAGTCACCAGGAGTTTGTGAATTTTGTTCACTTTAGGCATGAAAGCTGGCTGGGAGACTTTGGGCCAATACTTTCTCTTACAACTAGGATTAGGAAGGAGTAGTAAGGATGTTTGTTATGTCACTACCTTGAGTTATTTATAAAAATAATAAGACAGCAGTACGTGTGTGCAAAGCCAGAACTATTCTTTAGGCCATGTCTATGTAATCTTTCCTTAACCAGAAGACAGTGGCAAAAATATTCATTGAAAAAGCCACATATACAAACACAAACACACAAATTCAAACCCTACAAAGTATTCGGAATACATAGAAAATTCACCCTGTTTGCACCCTAGTTTTGATAACACTTTGTTTGGCAAATATGATTGAAAGACTCTGGACTCTAGGGTTCTTATAATATTTATTTAAATTTATTTATTTATTTAAAACATTTACATATATAGCTTGACATCTATGGAGATTCCCAGTCATCCACATATAGCTTTATATAGATGACTGAGCTTTATATAGCTTAATATGACATTTATGTAGCTTTTTTCTGTATTTAAATATTTAAATCCATATTTAAATAAACAATTATTTCAAAATATTTATAAAGCTTGCTTAACCACATAAAATAGGGGCCGGATGCATCACACGTTGGCCACGCCCACTTAGTGAAGGGGCAAAAGTCCTAATATGTCACATGATGACACTGTGACGATGCGAGTTTGACATCCCTGATGTAAAATAAACCTTTTTATTTAGCCTATGAGGCAAGCTCTGTCAGTTCATGCATTCAGCAGGGCCTCAAGGTTACCTAAAACAGTGGTTCCCCAAAAATACACTCGCTAGGTATCCATGCTTCATTGCAGCACTGCGCTCTCACAGCTATCAATTGCTGCTGAAGAGACCTGAACACTACCTTCTCTCAATTTAGTCACCAAATCTGACAGCATACAGAGTTCAGAGTTCAATGCAATTTGTTCAGGGGGATCATATCCTCAGCTTCACTTTTCAAAACCCATTCTCCCCAGATCTAGATGCTGGCAGCAGCTCGCCAGCCTACGACATGATTTGTACTGCCTATTCTACAGCTTAGCTAAGAAATGTTGACAGCTGCCTAGTATTGCTATATACCCAATAGATCAGGCAAGTCACTTCTAAGACGATGTCACGTGTGAATGAAGGCCATACCAAGAGATGCAGGGCAGAGTGAAAATTTCAAGAAATGCATTGGCTTATGTAGAGTTTGATCTGGATGTGCCATTACTCACATGAATGAAAAGCAGCCAGGAGTTTTCTGGTCTTGTCCTATGGGCCTATGGTGATGTAAAACACTTGCCAGATTTCTTAACTAACCTGTAGACCAAGCAGGACAAAACATGACATAGAGCAGTGATCTACTGCCTCCATCTACATCCAGGGAGAATGGTGTTGAAAGCATGGAGCTTCAGAATGACATTACAATAAAAAGAGAAGCATCCATCACTCTCATAGGCTCCAGTTCAATGACAATAATTTAATGGCTGGAGTTAAAAAGGTGAAATGATGCTATATGGAGGAGGAGGAGGAGAAGGGTGGGATAGGGAGGTGTTTAAAAGCTTCAGCTGCAGCTGATTCTTTTCTCCCCTTTCTTCTTTTTGCTTTTTAGTGGAAGGCTGATACTGCCCTTTCCAGGGTCTGGCAACCCTTTCATGTGTCCGTATTTTTTAGAAGGTTGCAAGTTGTTAGTTCTAGCAAGGCTAATAAACTTGCTATCAGAACTGATAACATTTGAAGGGCATTTATAAAATAGGAAATGTTCTATCAGTACTGTAAATTGAATCAATTGCAGTGGGGATGTTGGTTTTGTAGTCTGGGAAGATTTAAATATCTATGTTTAATATTTCTCTACTGTTGCTTGTAAGATGAAGGGAAATTGCAAATATTGCTAAACGAAAAAGCCACATGGAAGAAAAATGATCTCATTCTTGTCATGTTATGTTGATTTTACAGCCAATACTGTTTCAGCCGCTACACTTTTCAAATGCTTATTTAAATAAAATAATTTTTATTTATTTATTTATTGGATTTATAAGGCCACCCAACTCAAGGAGATTATGGGTAGCATCCAACAACAAAAACAATGAGCCAGAAAAGAACCACATAACATTAAAGCATACAAAAGGGGTAAACATGGATGTGAAATACAGAATATAAAAAGTGACCAAAATCCATAATATAAACAATCAGGAGGGACTGGCCCCAATTGCCTGAGGAAAAGCTGGTTCTTAATGGCTTTTGTAGAGCAGATTTGTTGAGGAATTTGTAGCATGATTTCATTTTAAAATTCAGACTCTACCTGCAGAAATTCTCAAGTTCAATCTCTCTTGCCTTCTGCTTGAATGGGCAAGTGAAAGCCATTGCCTGGGGAATATTTGGCCAGCTGGTGCATCTTACAGCCGTATTTAGTTTGGCTCTTATAACAGTAACTCATGCTCTCATTATTAGGAGATTTAGATTGCTGTACTGCACTCTACATTAGAGGGAACAACTCCAACCCAACAGTTGATATAAAATGCAGAGGCCTGCTGATTGACTGGCACTAGACTCATTATGCCAATGTTACAGGTTGTTTTAGCAAGAGTCTGTATTTTTCTTGCTGATTGCTATTTATTACTATTCAGTGGATGTTTTGCCATGATACTTTGGCTTATATTTATATCATTCACAGCCCTGGAATTATAGCAATATAAAAATGGAATATATAGCTAAATATTTATGATTAGACCAGACATAGAAAACTGATGGCCTGAAAAGTCATTGAAATCTCATCGTACACTTAACCTAAATAAGCAGAATTTTCTAAGGGATTTCTTCTATAACATTACATTGAAAAGACTATTAATTTCCTCTGCATCTCTCTAGGCATCTGTTTCAAGAAGCATGATCACAACATGCATAAGATTATAGATGTGTGGAGCCCCATGACAGTTATGTAAGAATATCAGCTTTGGGTAACAATGCCATTGATATTCTTCAGACAACCATTTGACTTGGCAATTCATTTCAAGCTTTCATGTACAGTCAGCTGTGTGCACAATTAATCATCAAAGCTGACCATGGCTATGGAGACTCTGCAATAAGTGTTCATGGTTGTCTCTATTAACATCATTACGTTTTTGGGCTTTTCCTAATTAAAAAAAGTTCCCACCAGCAACACCAAAAAAAGTCATGACCACCTCCTCCATTACCCTGGCTTTTCTTCCCTTTAATTACTATTGAGGTCCTGGCAGATTAAATTAGGGGTGGCTTTTTAAAAAAAACCCAATGTCCTTTTTGAAATTTTGGAGAAATTATCTTTAAGAAAAATCATGAAATCAATTCCCTTACGCTATTTTAATCTTTTATGGCCTGGACTCTGAAAAGGATGGGCAAACAAGAGGGAGTCCTTCTCAAAGTGTGCAGGGCCGGACTATTTGCCAGCCTTCCCTTGCCTTTGTAGACCATCTGGGTCAATTTCCTTCCAACTAAATGAAATGCAAATAAAAATTCCAGCAGTTTTTCAGCTGCAGGCTGCCCAGTTCATTACCATGACAGAGGCCCAAAGAGGAGGCCTGACCCCCTGCACTTCCCCTCATCTCATTAAGTTGTAACTCTACTGTGGCTTGCATTCATGGTGTTTATTGACGCTGAAAGGCGTCTTTATCCAAAACTAGCTAAATTCACATTCAGACTCTCCCTGCCCTTGGAAGACTTTGCCTGCTGCAGCATCCACATGAAAGTGACCCTATTGTTGCTCAGCAATGCACCCCACTGATTCAGTAACAATCTAGAGGTTCCCTGTCCCCCTCAGATGGCTGGATTGCCATTAAAAGAATAAAAATACAATGTACTGGAGAAACCAGAAGCTTAATTTTTTTTAAAAAAATGACTACCCTTGCTGGAATGATGTTTGGTGAAGCTCCTTGTGAGCATCTGCTGAAATCCTTGTTTATATCTTCCTAAGTGCATGAAGCATCAGATGAGGAGGTATATTGGAACAACCATGTAACAGTCTAGGGCCGTGATGGTGAACCTATGGCACGTATACCAGAGGTGGCACACAGAGCCCTCTCTGTGGGCACACGAGCCGTTGCTCCAGCTCAGCTCTGTTACACATGCATGTGTGCGCCTCCTGCTGGCTAGCTGGTCTTCAGGTCTCTGCTTCGGATGTGTGGGGAGCAGGGTGCAAGCAGGAGGCAGGGCCCATGCGGGGGCACACACACGCGTATTGCATTTTGGGGATGCATGTGTGCTTTGGGCACTCGATGCCAAAAAGGTTAGCCACCACTGGTCTAGGGATCCAGACAAACCAAATCCCTTCGCCTTAGTGGCGCTGTAGAAACACTCTTACAGTATCTAGGATTGCAAGATTCATTGCATTGGTGCAAAACTAAACAAAGGTGGCTTATTTCATAATATGAAAATTATCTGCCTGTGAAATCTCAGTAAGAGTAGTTGCATATTCCAATTAATGGTATTCATGGAAGAACCAGAGAAGACATGTAAGAAAAATTGCATACCATTCTGAATGAATGTGATCTGGGGCAAAATATTCTTGTTTAGTGACATTCAACATGGGTAGGAATAAGGCAAGAGGATAAAAGGGATGAATGGGGACATTCAGAGACATTCAAGAATGAATGTTAATGGTGATTGGTGAATGCCTTCCAAGTATGAGATTACTCCTATGTACAGATAACAAAACGATGGGTATAAAATCATGATAGATTTGACTGATTATGATGAAACATTGAGAGAATTAGTAAAGGCCATTAGTGACAAGACATTATGAATGTAATCAGTTTCCTAGAAGTATGAAGCTTAGGTCTTGGGTAAAGTAGACATAGAACAAAAAGAAATAAGGGAAGCAAATGAATATGAAAGTTAAACGACTACAGGAAGAGAAAAATCATATATGAAGAAGTAGAAAATTAACTTTTCCAAAGACTGGTTGGAAAGTGGGTCTTTGAAAAGTGTATTTAGAAACTTCATGAAACAGAGTGAATGAAAAAAGGAAGTGCTGAGCTGAAAGAGGCAGGGATGACCAAAAAATGTACATTGGAAAACGAATGCTGAATAAAATGAGAGAAATTTACTGTATAATGCGCATAGAAAAACACCCAAAGTTGTCAAGACAGTAGCCATAGAAAAAAGATCGAATGCAGAACAAGTAAAAATGGCATAAAATTGTATTTAAAAAGTAAGTGAAAAAAACTAAATGATGAATTTCCAGCACAGTAAATGCAATTAAAAAGAAAAGTGGTAAAGTGATTTGGGAAGAAACAAATGCTGGGAGAAATATTTCAGGGATTTATGTGTATCAGAATGTTGGCAATACATTGAAGAGTTGAGTTAAATTCATGCTAAGATGATTGAATGTGTGTTGGAAAAAGTTCTTTTTTCAACATGCATTCAATCTTCATAGCCTGAATTTAAAATGGACATAAAAATGGCTTTCCTGTCCACTTTGCTACATGGAAGATTTGTTTGATTTAATAGTTATGGGTTACTTAAAAAGCACATATATGAAGAGTGAATACATAAGTGTGAGATCAGTACGAAAGAAAAACATTGAGATGATTGGTTATAGAGAATGAATAAATGAAATCTGAAATCTTTCAAATCTGAAAGTGAATACAGAAAGGAAGAAATGTGTCAAGAGGAGGGGAAGCATGAAAAGGGCATCAGGGTGATGAGATTCTCATGAAGAAGAAAAAAACTGAGAAGTTTAACGAATAAAATAAACATATGGACATGTTGGAAACATGAATGGTTTTTAAGGACAGTATAAAGTGGTATTGCCGCATGAATGGTGCTGATATAAATTAGATTTAGCTATATTTCTTTTATTTATCTCATGCCTTTAATTTCTTTGGCTTGCTGTATCTTATCCTTTTCTCTGCTCTGTGTTTATTTATTTGCATCTATTATCTATTATCTTTACAAATCTATTATCTATTATCTTTACAAATAACTCAAGACAGCAAACATATCCAACACATCTTCCTCCACCTATTTTCTCCACAACAGCAACTGTGTGAGATAAATTGGGCTAAAAGAGAGGGACTGGCCCCCAATCACTCAGCTGTTTTTCATAAGACAGGACTTGAACTCACATCTTTCTAGCCTGGTGCCTCAATCTCTAGACCAAACTGACTCTCAAACTGTATAAAGTTGCTTATTTCAAAAATAAATATTGTACTGTATGTATTATATATGCTATGAGAGGCACAGTGGCTCAGTGATTAGAATGCAGTACTGCAGGCTATTTCTGCTGACTGCCGGCTGCCTGCAATTTGGTAGTTCAAATCTCACCAAGCTCAAGATTGACTCAGGCTTCCATCCTTCCGAAGTGGGTAAAATGAAGACTCAGATTGTTGGAGGCAATAAGCTGACTCTGTAAACCACTTAGAGAGGGTTGTAAAGCACTGTGAAGCAGTATATAAATCTAAGTACTATGAGAGGGTTGTTTTTAACTAAGTTATTTATTTCCTTTTATTGTATTCATTTGCAGTTTTCTTATTGGTTTACTGTGGTCACTCAAGGTTTGGAGTAGAATAAAAGTTGAAGGAAATAAGAAATGTAAAGAAATATGATTGTATATTTGAGTTTTTTCAAGGTACTGACAAGGGTAGAGAGGCCCACTTTCTCATCCTCCTTACACATGGAAGCCAAAATGAGAATGCTCAGGAAGATAAATCTATTTCAGCATCTACTTCTGTCCTACTACCGCAGCACCATTGACAGTGTCCTGACATGCAGCATTCTTGCATGGTATGGGAGCAGCTCTGTAACAGAGAAAAAATCTCTATAGAGAATAATTAAAACTGCTCAGAATATCATCGGGCTCCAGCTACCAGACCTGGATGACATCTTCGCATCTTGCTGTTTGAGGAAGTTGCACAACATTCTCAGAGACTCTTCCCATCCTGCTTATAATCTTTGTGAACTGTTGCCTTCTGGCAGAAGATACAGAACAATTAAAACTCACACCACACATTTCTGAACAGTTTTATCTCAGAGCTGTAATTGCACTTAACAATGAACTTAAGGACCACTGTCAATGAGCTGCTGGACAGTATTACTTGGCCTGTTGTGTAGATGCTTGTGTGTTTTTAGGGCTGGGGAATTTTAGTGGGTGGGTGGGGGATTGTCATGTATGTGTGCATGTTGGGTCTGGTCTCTGGATGTTATGGGAATTTTGTTGTATGTATACTGTGTATACACGTTCAATTCAAAAGTAATCTTGGACCAGTCACCCAATCTGAGCCCTAATCAGCATCCGGCTCTGAGATAAGCTGATGTTGTGATAACTTGATGATGTGCACTTTACAAACACCTTATTGCACCATGGATTAGTAAGCTTTAATAACTGAACAAGCTCAGTGCAAAATAATGGGACTCTGCAGCTAAACAGGATGAAGAACAACAACAATATATTTTGATTTATTGCTTTGCTTTGTCAATAATTCCCATCAAAAGCATGAAAACCTTGGGTATTCAGATACAATATGCATTTGGTAAAAGGCTTCCATTTCTTAATAAAATTATAAACAGGTTAGATTTGTAATGTGTCCTGGCTTATTTTAAATAATTGAAAATACCATTACTATAACATATGTCTGTTTAAATAGACTTTGTAGCAGTGTTTTTACTGTTTTATAACTTCATGTTATCCATCCTGAATCACACTGTGCAAAGGAGTATATGAGCAAGCTAAATGAATGAATGATAAAATTCTGATCCTATTGAGATGGAAAGAAATAATCACAAATGAATTTGTGTATAATTTTTTTTCTGGAATCACTTCAATTATTTTTGATAAAACATATTGCAAATATTTTCATTCCTGCAGAAATAGAATAAAGGTAATCCAGGGACAAGGCAGAATTATTTGTCTAAGGAATCAAACAAAAAGAAGTAACAATTAAAATGTGGAAGTGTACAACAACTTTCAACACTGGCACTAAAAACCCCTGACTGAGGGTTGTTGGAGTTTTTTTGCACTATGGATTTTAACTCCTTGTTTCCTATGCATAATGTAGCTCGGGTGTTTGTACATCAATGATCAGAGTTTGAGAAACAAACAAAGAAAAGTACCTTGCAAGACTGTTACTCTTGTGGGGAAAATTAAAGGAGGAAGGAGCATTGCTGACATGAGTTATTTGTAAAAATAAAAAAGGTGGGATACAAATAAACAAAGTCCTAATGAATGTGTATTGATGGGTGGTACACACAGATGTATAAGCGTGCAAAATATGAAACTGATAAGTCCACTAAAAACATAATGGAAGCTTAATACATCAGTTTTAATCCTTACTTTTATTTGCAAAAAAAGAAAATTATGCTAATGTAATTTGAATAATGGACACTCAGATTTGGACTGTATGATCCGAGGGATTCCCGAAGCCCCCAAAAAGAGGCTGAGAATGGATGACCATACAGGTGACATTGACTAGCCCTCTAATCTTAAATAAAGTGTGAAATCATTGGCAAACAAGTTAAGTAAGATTTTATGAGATCTAGAGGTTTTTTTCATGTTTCACAAATTTGCAATTTACAAGATTTTGGCAAGAGATAGGCATATGCCATACAATATTGGATACTACTACTCTTGAAAAAGAGCATTTGTAATACGCTCTTATAATAACTTATAAAAACAACATCTTATAAAACAACGATAACTTATAAAAATAATAACTGTGGGACAGACAGCTCAAGAGCATCAGCAGCAACAGTTTCTTCTCAGTGATCCAAGGCTGTCTCCATATTAAATGATGCAGCTGCTAGTAGAAAGTTCAAAGTAATTAATTCCAATTAAAACTTCTTGGATGTGGAAACCCACATATCTGCCAGGGATGAACCCATTGTGTTTATGGCTGACTTGTGAACTGATATTGTTTAATGAGCTCATGCAAATTCAGAAGCATTCCTGAAATACAAGACTCAAAGTCCACAGATGAACTGGCTGATCTTTGGATCCTGGTCTTGTTCTTAAGCAAATTAGTTATTTTGCAACTGTGGAGTTCTTGGAGGTGAGACGGCATTTCCATATATTTCCAGCTAAAACTGAATAAAAGGGAGGAAGAGTAGGAAACAAACAGATGTGTAACATATAGTTACAAAGCATACAAAGCAATAGAGATCCTTTCCCAGAAAAATTAAAAGAAAACAGGGAGACAATTTCATTTCTTATTTATTCTTTTCTCCATTAGAAATTCCTTAAATGGGGTACCAGATGACAAGGATAATACACTAAAGTTCTGGAGATGAAATTCTTTACCACATTCTGGGATATTCTTTTTTTTAATGATACCCAGAAGATCTTTTAAATGGCCTCAGTGTAGCGCTGCTCCAGAAATGTTGTTTCCTATGGTATTAAAATTTCTAATTTCAGAACCATAGAATTGGGAGGTGATACAGGAAAGTGATTTGATAGCACACTAAGGAATGAAGGAGGAAAATATTTTTCCCATCATGGATCTATCAGCATAAAGTGTGTTGATGATGGATCCCCAAATAATTTGGGAAAAGGATACAGAAACCCATAAAGGAAAATAGTTTGTCAATCAGTTACAATGAGCATGTGGTGAAAGTAAACTCAACTCATTTCAGCTCAGGTCTCCTTTGAACTCAAGATCTACATCTGATGACTTCATGAAGATGTCCATATAGTTGTCTTGGTAAAATGATGACGTTTGCCATTGCCTTATTTAGGGATGTCTATTTCAACTCCTCAGTCTATACCCTGGGATTCCCTGGAGTTCTCTTTTCTTCTTCTTTAGTTTTGTAGGGTGGCATATAGTATATTTCTGAATATTCTCAGGAAAAGCCACATAGGGAATTGTTCTTGGGATAATTTGTTGTCCAATTTCCAAACCACAGGGATAGACTAGATTGAAAATGGAATATTCTAGTAATTGGTGCTTTAAGTAATTTTAGATTTGGACTTGCTTATCTAGATCCCTCCTCCTCTTTATGAGAAAAATTGGAACAATGCATGATTTTACATCTGGTGGCTGTCTTGTTTATTCCATGGGCCTGACAGGTCAATTATTTAGCAAGGCAGATATTACCTACAGAGTTTAAAGTCTTATCAAATTCTTTATAAAATTATAAATCAACTGTGCCAAGAATTAACATTATAGAAGAAAACCCAGATTTCATGCAAAGTTATATATACATGGCCTCAACTAATATCATTAGCAGCCAAAACTTGCATAGTCTACATTGCTTCTAGCAGGTCATGATGACTGGTCTGATGTATTAGAAGTACTAATTCAAAGTACTGGAAGAACATCAAATTGGCTGAGAAAAATGCCCTTGATTCAGAATGAATTAGCACTTTATAGATAAAAGTCTTTTTTGTTGTTGTTGTTTACTTAAGAAGACTATGCAAGGTTTGCAGGACATTTTGCATGCTCTTGAAAATACTCAAAGTAGCACTAACTTTTTAAAATAACATACTTATAAATTAGCCTCATCTTTAAAAATTGGGATGATTTCAGCCTTGACCTGCAGAGAGCAGCAAAGACTCCTTCAAGTAATAGGACACGGAGGGAATTTGCTAAGCATTCGGCTGAAAGAGAGCAACTCATATTTATCCAAAGCTTCAGTGTCAAAATTCTAGTTTTTATTGGAATGTGAAGTTCAGTGTTCCATCATAGTCTTACTTGTCATAAAATATTTTAATTCCACTTTTGTATGAAAAAAGATGAAGGGAATTAAAAATCAAAACAAGCACCCTACAAAAGAGAAGAATCTCACTGTGCTAAAATAAACACTTTCACACTTCTGTGGGTATAAACATCACTGAACTAATTAATTAAGTATGAATGTAATGTTCCTTCAGATGGTTCCAGGAACAATAATCCAATCGGTTAAGTAATGTAGCAAACAATTACAAATTCCTCATCGGTAAAAGTAGTAACAACTTGCTTCAGAAACAAGTATCTGGAATGGAATAGGGAAGTATGTTTTATCCAGAGTCATTTATGGGGCACAGGGGGGGAAATCAGATTTTTTTTTCAGTAAAAACAAATCCAGATGGGGGCCATAACCAAGCAATTGAAGTCTGTTCCCCCACCCCCTTTTTAACTAACATCAACCTTGATTTCATAAAATAGTCTTGTTTTCTTCAATTTGGGGTTCACTAGATTTGAGTGATGATAGTTCAAATAGAGCTTAGAAGGTGGAAGGAAATGAAGAGTTGTTGCGGTTCGGCAGCAGCAGGTGAGGACAGCTGAGGTCTCAGAGAGCGAAGACTCAGATGAGGGGTCTGTGTGTGGTGCAGGGATGGGGCCAGGACCATCAGGGAGTGGAATGCTGCCTTCAGATTGTGGACGCTTGCAGCAGTAATGAAGAGGTCCCTGAGGAGCCTATGCCCAGTGCGCGTGTGCACAGGGCTGCTCAAAGGAAAGACCAGCTGCAGCAGCATGGGCAACTCAGGAGTAAGGCTGCAAGGTAATGGCCCTTCCCCTAAGAGATAAAAGCCAGCTGACAAACCGGAGTTCTTTGCAGGAAGCAAAGAAGTTTTTGCACTCAAGCCTTGTGGATGTTCAGAATATCTTGGTTGGTGTTTGGAGACTCTTTGTGTTTGAAATATTTCTTAGTAACTTTATCTAGTGTTCTTGGCAGCCTTGCACAACCTTGGAAAGGTTCGTTCTTATCAGAGACAATTAGTTTGAAACAGCCTTTTAACTGTGAAGGAACAGAATTCGTAAAGAATCATTAAAAGGTTTTGGTGTTACCTCTGTTTCATGTTTGTTTCCTTGGAACAAGGTATGGGACTCAGAACAAGAGTGTGGGGACAGTTCTCTAAACCATGGAATGATGTACAATATAACATAGTTTCAAAACAAGGAATTAATGTTTAGGAGAAAAGAACAAATGAAGAATTACTTAGAATAATTGATCAGATCACACCTAGCTTCCAATGTAGGAAGGACAGACTAGAGCCTTAGCAATTTTAAGATGTAGGGCCTCCAACCCGCAGCATCTTGGCTGGAGAAAAGTGGGAGTTGAAGATCAGATAAGTTAAAATTGTCAAGGCTGAGAAAACTGGACTAAAGAAGGATCTTCCATTCAGCACTGAACAGGATAAAGCTTGGTTAAATTATCCATAATCAGTTTTCAGTTGTTCCTTGGGATGTTCAGAGCAACAATACAACATTGCTATTAATGTCATCAATGTTTCTTAAGCCCTTGTAGTTTTAATGTGTTGTGACGATCTGGGTAATAGGCTGTGTGATGACCTTCTGAGTTCTATTGTTGTGACATCCAGGGTCTTGTGCTGTAATCTCCTCATTGTGTTGTAACATCCTGAGGTTTTGTGGTGTAACCCCAAGTTCTGTGATGTGATATCCTGAACGGGAGTCCCAGCCACAAAAACCACCAACACCGGATCCAAAACAACACACGACACCACCACCAATCTCCCTCACGAGACTCAAACCCAAACCCACCCCATAGACAAAAGGCAACCATCATCCAGAAACCAGACGACAGCTGTATCACCAGCTGCCACACACCCCAACCCCCAAACCAAGCAAACTGACACATGCCATGAACACATAGCCAGGCCTCAAACTCGGAGCCAAACCAAAACCCAGAACGTCACATCACAGCCACCCACTCAGGATATCACAGATATGACTGATATTATCCCAGAATCGTATTTTTCAAAGATCCTGGAGCACCAGGCAATTATCTGAGGGCTGGAAAAGAGCTGATATGATTCTCATCTTCAAAAAAGGAAAGATCCTGGAAAATATAATCAAAAAACAGATCTGCGAACATCTAGAAACAAATAAAACTATAACTAGAAGCCAGCATGGATTTGTTAAAAAAGATCATGCCAAACCGATCTTATTTCATTGTTTGACAAAGTGACTAAATTAGTAGACCAGCAAAATGCTGTGGACATAACATACTTAGATTTCAGTAAGGCATTTGACAAAGTAAACCACAACTTAACTTCTTGATAAGCTAGAAAAATGTGGGATAAAAGCATCACCACCAGATGGATTTGTAACTGGCTGACAAACCATACTCAACAAGTAGTCTTAATGGTACTACATCTACATGGATGGATAGTGCAGAATTACAAGGTTCCATCTTAGGCCCAGTACTTTTCAATATCTTCATAAATTATTTAAACTAGGAAATAAAAGGAGAATTCATCAAATTTGCAAATGACACTAAACTGGCAGGAATAGCCAACACCTCAGAAGACAAGCTTGGGATCCAAAAGGATCCTGACAGATTTGAACAATGGGTCTTATCCAACAAAATGAAATTTATTGTGGAGAAAAGCAAGTTTTTACATTTAGGCAGGAAAAACCAAAGATAGAAGTACAGATTAAGTAAAACCTGGCTCAAAAACAGTAACTGTGAGAGGGATCCTGAAGTCCTAATGCACGATCATTTAAATATGAGCCAGCAGTATATGGCAGCAGCCCCAAAAGCTAATGCAATACTTGGTTGCATAAACAGAGGCACAGAATCAAAATCAAGTGAAGTATTAGTACTACTTTATAAAACCTTAGTAAGACCACATGTGGAATACTGCATCTGGTTTGGGTCATCACATTATAAAAAAGATGCTGAGACTTTGGGAAAAGGACAGAGAAGAGCAATTAAGATGATTAAGAGCACGGAGAGTAAACAGATGAAGAACGGTTACAGGAATTGGGTATGTCTACTCTAGTGAAAAGTAGAACTAGAGATGACATGATAGCAGTGTTCCAATATTTGAGGCTGCCACAAAGAAGAGGGGGCCAACCTATTTTCCAAAGCACCAGAAGGGAAGACACAGAGTAATGGATAGAAACTAATTAAGGAGAGTAGCAACCTGGAATTAAGGAGAAACTTCCTAACAGTGAAAAAATTAACCAGTGGAACAGCTTGCCTCCAGAAGTTGTGGGTGGTGCTTCAACACTGGAGATTTTTAAGAAGAGACTGGACAACCACTTGCCTGAAATGCATCTCTTGCTTGACCAGAGGGTTGGATTAGAAGACCTTCCAGCTCTAATCTGATTCTGAATCTGAATCTACCAATGATTAATGTAGGCTGACCTTGGCCTGGAAATAAGGTTGGGGTTTTTCTGGCACTCAAGTGACAATGGAGGAATGAACCAGGAATGGCTAGAGTTTGTCTAAGTGTGATCTGGGTCCCCAACACACTATTTCTTGAAGGACTGCATAACTGTGGAGACTCTATATACAACTTATGGGGTTTGTTGTTCTTGTTTTAGATTAATAAGAAAGAAAGCCATATTGAGTTTTACCATCCTTGCATTAACTGGAGAAGCACTTAAATAGTGTTTTCAGCTGTGAACAGCATTTGCAAACCTGGTCATCTCTAAGTCGTATTGATCCACCATTATACCGCTTGTGGATCTGAAATTGTAGAAAGCTGATGTTGAAATTATACAGGTACGGTAGTCCTCGATTTAACGACCACAATTGAGCCAAAAGGTTATGACCATTTTGGCCAGAGGTAATCTATCCTGTTTCATGCACATAGGTGGATTTGTGGCTGTGCAAATGCAGATAGACAATTCCCCAAACATCCATAACAAAGTACATTTATTGGTACATCAGGTATCTTCATGACTCACATTTGTGACAACGCTCTTCAATAATGACCAATCCTTTATATATCAGCATGCAGGTAAAAGATACTTATTTTCCTAATCCATCACCTAGCGATAGAAAGAAAGATGTTATCAGTCCATGAGTGCAGGCAAGAATGGAGGGCAACCTCCCTCAACCCCTCGAGGGCCAATTTAGTGGCCAATCAGGATTACAGATGTGGCCACGTGACATGAACTACATTTCCTATGATACCTTTAACTACATTTCCCATGATGCATTCCCTTAAGGGGACAGCTCACAATTCCTAAGTGACTAACCAATTCCCATAGATTGGCTGGGACAGCACAAGAGGTGTTAAGTGAATTGCATAATCATTAAGCAAATTCCAGCTTCCCCCCTTGACTTTGCTTGTCTGTAGCTGGCTGGGATGGTTGCAGATGGTGATCATATAACCCCATCATAAATACATGCCAGTTGCCAAATGCCTGAATTTTGATCATGTGACCATGGAGATGCTGCAACAGTCATAAGTGTGAAAAAAGGTCATAAGTCACTTTTTTGGTGCCTTTTTAACAACAAAGACTCACTAAACGAATAGACGTAAATACTACCTGTATTGGAAGGGAATCTTATTAGAAGTGGCATCATGGATATTATGGACAAACCTTACAAACATTATCTAGATGCCATCATATCTCTTCCTAAGAAAATATCTTGGCCATTAAATCAAATAAACTCCAACTTGGCTTCCCCACTTTACTGCCTCTCAAAAGCCAGTACAGTTTTGTTGTCATTGCTGCTACTCCTGCTGTTGTCATTTTAGAGCCTTTTAAAGTGGGTTTTACCTGGAGCTTATGTCTTTTTTATGTCTAATCAGGGAAGTTATCAATTTCTTAGATCAAAAGCTAAGAAAGGGAAATAGTTAAAAAAGGGAAAGAAATATGGACTGGAGACAATCCACTGAAATCCAACAACACGCAGTTGTCTTGCAATCCTTCCATTTGCATAAAAAAGCATAAAATTAAAATGTGTTACAATGTTTTTCCTTTAGATTCATGAAATAATTTGAAGGTACAGAAATGTGTGAGCTGAATGCCATTACTAAATCAAAGCAGGATACTTTTGATGATGGCATCTCAAAAAGAAATAAGTTATTAATGGAGTTATTCCAAAGATTACAATGTCTATCATTTTCTGTACATAATGCTTCTTCATATAGACAGTTTTTCTTATAGCAACATGGCATACAGTTCAGTTTTCATCTTTTTTAGCCATGGCAGTAAATTTTCTCCTGAGCCATTTTTTACTATTATCTGATTAAAAGTTGCAGTGTTATATTTGGGAAAGCCATGTTAATGGTATTCCTGATGATTATTTGCTTCGATCTTGAGGCTTACAATGATCCCTCATCCAAACAATGTTGCTTCATATAAACATGGAAGTACTTTATTTCACCAGCTAGTTAAAGATGATCGTAGATAACATGGTCTTTAATGTGAAAACATATAGTTGAGCATATTACTGCTCTTCTTTGAGACAGTTTCAAGTGTATCTATCCCAGAATTAAATTTTCATTCAACCCTCTTTCTTAAAGAAAGTTTTTCCTCTGCGATTGATGAATCACTCTCATCAATTGGGGGTTTCCCACATAACCTCCCACTCCTATACAGTACTTTCTTTTCTTCTTCAGGCAGCTATTATTCTGCTTTCAGTGCATTTGTTATCAAACTTTTCCAGTCTTTGCAGAAGTGACAGAATGATGTGCACCACGGGCTGTGCATTCTTAAGTCTTTTCCTATAAATTTTGGTGAATAGTCTTTGTATGTGCTTTTTAAAAAGCATTCATCTATTGTTAGTTTTATACCTAATTTTCTGTTTATATGCAAAACATATTTGGAAATTGATATTTGAAAAGTGGACCCAAAAATATGTGAGAATTGGATGTACTTTCTAGAGTAAAAATTCTTTATTTAGCAAACTGCAAAGCTGCAAATTCTACAGCGGATCAACTTTAATGAATGCCCAGTACAGGAAAATTAGATCACATACTTATTTTTATTTTAAAATGCTTGCTTCTTGCCCTATTAACAGCAGCATCATATAATTTTCTTCCGCACCTACAATCATCTTGCAGTCATTTTTGAATAATCATTTGTAAATTGGCCACATTTTATCATGCATTACCTACATTATAAAGCAGGCTAAAATGGTAGAAAGTATTCCTTTCTGTCTGAAATAAAAAAAAATTACAACTTTTTCATGTCTAAGAAGTGAATCAATCTCAAATCATTTGAGAAAAAGATTTCCCTCCCCTATTTTTCAGTTGCCTGTACAACCAGATCTTTGCTTTAGTAATATAGAGTTACCATCAAAATTAGAGGTCCTATTAAATTTAACATAGATAGCGCTGCCTTCTGCTTATTTTTTGCAATCCCTGGAAAGTCAATACTACCCAAATCACCAAACTTTTTAACATTCATTAATAGGGTTTTCCAAGATTTAAAAGCTATAACTAAAAGCAAATTGGATAGCCATAACATTCCCGTTCTAACAGAATAGAATAGAATAGAATAGAATAGAATAGAATAGAATAGAATAGAATAGAATAGAATAGAATAGAATGGAATGGAATGGAATGGAATGGAACGGAACGGAACGGAACGGAACGGAACGGAACAGAACAGAACAGAACAGAACAGAATAGAATAGAATTCTTTATTGGCCAAATGTAATTGAACACACAGCAAATTTGTATTGGTGCCTATGTTCTCAATGTACATAAAAGAAAAGATGCATTCGTCAAGAGTCAAGAATCAAAAGGTACAACACTTAGTAATAGTCATAGGGTACAAATAAGCAATCGAAATCATATGGAAACAATCAATAAAAATCGTAAGAATACAAGCCGCAAAGTTTACAGCCATATAGTCATAAGTGGGAAGAGATGGGTAAAAGGAAAGATGGGAGGATTAATAGTAATAGTGATGCAGACTTAGTAAATAGTTTGACAGTGTTGAGGAAATTATTTGTTTCCTTCAAATTTCAAAAAGGAAAAAAAGAGATTTCTCCCCAACACACACACACACACGTGCACACACACACACACACAAACACACACACACACTCCTGAGGTCATTTGGACATTAAAAAAGAAGCTGGAAAGAAATTTTAGCATTTTGGAATAACACAAATATTTAATCTGGAGCATCCCCAGTAACGGTACTAGTCAGAAAGCTTCTACAGTATAATTATGATAACTAACAAGCTGACTGGAGACCCTCCTTTCACAACCAAATATCCCCCGTGTGTGAAAAAGAAGATGCAAGTGAAAGGTTAACTGAAAAGGCCAGAGGGGCAACAAGAGGTCTGAACCCACTGAGGAGATGCTACAGGCTCTACTTGTTCTTAATGCAACCTTGCTGTGAGAAACAAACAACCCTGACCTTTTGCTTTGCTGGTGGACTTCTGATCCTTTCGTGAAAGGAGCCATCCTTTTCTTCTGACATCCCTAGGCCAAGCAAACCTGGGTGTGCATTCACCTTGTCCTTCACCTTAAGGCGTCTGTAACTCAGTGCTGACCTATTTCTTTCAGTAGGGCAGAAGAAACTGATTCTTACTGGGTGGCGGGAATACGGTAATATGTTGGTCTTCTACTCAGCAATCACAGAAGGCCTTGTAATTGTAGGTTTGTTGCATCCCTTTTATTTCCTGAAGACCTTAAATTTGCTGCATTTAAAGAAATTCAGAAGTAATGCAAAAGTGACATTGTGCCAGTCATGATAAGGTATCAGAAAGGAGCAGCAGAGCAAGTTGTTTTTTTACAGCTCTGGGACACCACTAACTCAGGAATAATGGCGAACTTTATATATATATATATATATATATATTCCTTGAATTTAGCACAGTAGCAAACCCTCAGCCAGTGCAGTGAACAGCTTGTTATTTATGACAGGAGGTTGCCTTCACAAATGAACTGTAGCATTAACTGCAGCTTCTTTGCTGACGGAAGGATACTTCTCCTGCAGTATGTTCTAATAGTCCAGTTTGTAAGCTACCAAATGCATGAACCACTGAGACATGGTCTTCTTCTTCTTCTTCTTCTTCTTCTTCTTCTTCTTCTTCTTCTTCTTCTTCTTCTTCTTCTTCTTCTTCTTCTTCTTCTTCTTCTTCTTCTTCTTCTTCTTCTTCTTCTTCTTCTTCTTCTTCTTCTTCTTCTTCTTCTTCTTCTTCTTCTTCTTCTCCTTCTCCTTCTCCTTCTCCTTCTTCTTCTTCTTCTTCTTCTTCTTCTCCTCCTCCTCCTCCTCCTCCTCCTCCTCCTCCTCCTCCTCCTCCTCCTCCTCCTCCTCCTCCTCCTCCTTCCATGTCTAGCCCTATCTAAAACAGCTGTTATTGTCCCAATCTTTCCCATTAAGCTTACTTGTGCCTCCATTGATGACTCTGGTTCTAGAGACACCTCCAAATAATGGGTCTGTTTTTGGGGATGTGAAGTGGGGGCAAGTACAACATTAGTCAGTAATCTCAGGATAAGGAAAGCCCCATTTCTGTGGTCCTTGCTGTCTGCAAATCAGGTATTCTTATATGGTTCCATTTTGATGCCATATCCCAGGAACTTTAAAGGATCCTTCTGTTTCTGTTCCTGTCTTTCAAGGGCTCAGATAGGCTTCCAAAATCAAGGCAAGAGAAGGAGTGCCTGTTTTCCTGTGATCCCTCTTCTCCTCCCTTCTTCAAGGTCTTCAAGAATTTGCACAAGAAGCCATTTCCAATATTTCACCGCAAACCAGAGATTTCATTGTCTGGGGACTGCACATTAAAAAGTGCTCGTGGCTTTGAAGTTTTTGTTTAATGGCTCTAAACTGAAAGAAAATGTTTTCCTATTACTTAATTCAATCATAGCAAAAAGGCTTGGTAAAAAGCCCATGGATTTTGGCCAAAGTGTGACAGAGTTCCCTTTGTGTTTGCTTATCCTCTGCTGTCACACAGTTTAATTCGCCTCCCTTTATCTGGCATTCAAAACTTTTTTCAGCGACATTCAATAAAGTCCAGCGGCTGGAAGGAGCGAGCACAAGGGAGGGAACTGGTTATTCTCCCCTTCATATTCTTCCCAATAGCTTTGGGCTTGGTCTGCATTCAGAAGGGTTAACTCCTTCCCTCCTGGAGCTAATAGATTGGGGTTCCATCCTCAAAGTAGAGGAATACTTTAGGATATCCTTCTAGAAAGGTCGATTGTCTAAGAGGAATAGCTCATTCAGCTAAAACAAAAATAGCTCCTAGGCTTGATTCAAAAGCGTTTCCCCAACTGAGCACCTTACGGATGTGTTGCTGTTTTATACCTGTTTACCTTCAACTAATATGGAAAAAACTTGGACAAGATGCATATTGTTGCCTAACAATATGTCTGGAAGACAACAGTGGGAGAAAGCTTATAGAACAAGACCAAACTTTCTCTTCATTTCAATCATACATGAATAGTTTAGCCAGGAGGTGCTATAGCTGCCTTTTTCTTAGATTGATTATGTGGTACTTGGGAGGTGGGGGGAGGGGAAATCTCTACATGGCTTTATTTTCCTGGCCCAACTTTGTCTTTACAGAAAAAGGAAAACGAAAAGTGCAGTTCTTGAATTCAGATGTATTTATTTGAAACATTAAGTTCAGCATAATTTCTGGAACTTATTTCCAAAAAAGTGCGCTTCAGTTCTGTATGAAGTTGTGGGAAAAAATGCATTTACATTTCTAAAGTGGTCTATGTCCAAAATAAAAGCAAGCAGGCATCTACACATAAAAAACAACAACATAAAATTGCAAAGAATGTTTCCTTTTTTGAGGATTCTAAACAGGAGAGGCACTGATTAGGAACTGTAATTGATCAGATCACTTCTGAGTAGATTTTGTATCAGATTGCATTCAGCTAAAGTGGTGTAATTCTGATTTAACAGTTTGTCTCAGGATATAGAATGTGCCTATGGATTAATAATTCTACACTCAACTTTGTTATATGATGCTTTCAGCTTAGGTGCAAAACCCAATCCTACAGCTTTCTAATTCCCTTAGTAAATCTCACTGCCTTTGGTATTTCTGTCATCTTTCCCATTTTTCCTTTAAAGCAATGGGTCCAGTCCAGCAATGTTACACTTTAAATGTCATTGATTTCAGTGGGAAATACTCAAATAGATAACTAACTTTCCTCTGGAAAAGGGTGTCATTCAAAATTGCTGAATTATGGCCAGTGACACTTTACAACACTCTTTGTTAAAACTGGCATATTGGAGAGTTGGCAATTCTCAACAGTAAAGACAAGAGAAGGCAGATGAAAATATCAGAAAAGGCTTTAATTCAATTTCTCTTGGCTTTGAACTAAGTGCATTTTCTCCATTCACATTGTGTCTTCTGTTAATATGTGGATTTGATTTAATGTTCAAATGTACCTAAAAGCTTGCTCCAAAACATAGTGCAGTTATTGTGTTTGGGGATGTATGTAATGATCAACTCAGACCTGCCTGGAAAAAAGAAGGTGATTTTTAAAAATGGATTTCCATCCTTCTGCCAGCTAGATTTTACTTAGGATCCAGTTGCTGTAGGATTCTAACAGTCCCTTCAGTTTCTCAAGACTCAGACATCTGGTGGGTGGAATGTTCTTTTTCTGTATCTCTGAATCGGGGCATAACCATCTTTACACATTCAGGAGTGATGTCTAATACATTGATGCCCCCATGATGGCAATGACCAATGGCACTCAAATAATACATGCAACATCCATGTCAGGTTCCCCCTCCCCCCCCCAAAAAAAACAAAAAAAACCCAGATCTGCCTCTAAATACTGTGCATGATAGAAAATATCTCCCTGGCCCCTTTTCATTGGTACGATATGCAGAAGAATCAGGTATGATTCTGCGTCTCTAGTAGATAATTTTATAAACATCCTTTATTGGTTAGGACCTCCCAAAGTAGAAACCTGGAGAACAGGAAAGATAGACTAAAGCTTATTTTTGGTACATAATGTCAAGGTACTTCCACCTCACTGCTTGATTCAACTAAATAGACCAGCATTGTCAATTAATGCATGTAATAGTACCAGGGTCCTAGCTCTTAGCCACGGCTCTCATTTCCATAGTTTTAAAAAATGCACACTGGAGATACAATATTTGCATTTGTCTCTTAAGAATAAAATCGATCACTGTACAGATATAGTTCTTCGCCCCTCTTCTCTGAGATCTTACATTTGTATCTCCATAATCTGTAGTTACTGATATCCAAATAAATGGTGGGAGTGAGGAGAGAAGTGTTTCTCCCTCTCTCTTTCTCTCCCTTTGCTAGTTATTTGAATATGCCTGCTGAAATAGCATCTTTTTATCCTTGATATGCAGAGGCATTAGGCAAACTGAATCATTTTGGAGACCTGATTCTGGAAATAGACATAAAGGAAGGTATGGAGAGGCTGGACCGCATTGGGAAGCATCCTAACATTGCAATCTCTTCAATCAATCAAGGGGATTCTCCCCTTCCCCCCCTTCCCCCCCCCAAATGGAGGATTCTCACCAGAGGAGAAGGCGAGCACAATTCTGTGGCAAAACTGTAGCTGTGGATTTCAGTGGACTAGCATCCCTTTCCTTAAATTGCTTTGTGTATTCCAGAGTTTTATTTTAAAGTAATGCTGCAAACTTTGACGTCCCAAAATGTGATTACCTGGAAAGGAATCCCTCTTCCTTTCCAGGTAATTTGGCTTCATCTCTTTAAAAAAAATATTGGCATGGTGGTCCCCTGAGCAGCATTTTGACTTTACATTTTTAAACTATGGTGAGCCTAGGTAGGACCATCCATATTTACATCAGTATTAACAGTGACGAAAGGATCTGACTCTTGAGAATGATTGCAGGTTTTATTTTTAAGCCATTAATCTTCATCCCAGTTAAATAATACTGCTAAAATTGTGCCTTTTATTCTCTTGGACTTTGTTCTTCTCCAGTCTGTTTTAGATTCTATGAATTATGAGCTCATGAACTTATCAATTAATTAACATATCGTTTACTATTTTGACAGATATTTATTTTAATACTGAATAACTTGCATAAACCTGAGTGGATAGACAATAATAAAATGAATATTTGCAAGACAATTCCAAACAAAATACTACATGTTAAATGTGACAGTTATTTACATTGAATATGTTTAAATATTAAATATGACATCAAAAAGTTAAAAATCAGAATACTGGGCTGTGATCAGATCTTAATAGCATTTATACCTCGTTCTATCATTTGGAGTGAATTATGGCAGCTGGAATTTTATCCTGTCACCAAGTAAGGGTAAGGGTAAGATTTTCATAAAATAAAATATCTCAGTTACTTTCTGCTTTGATTTTTAAATTGTGATGCTATTTGTCAAAAAGCATCTATCATGCTGCCCTCACCCAAATTTTTACTTTAAAATGTAGGTGGGATATTTTATTGATTATTAAATTGGTGAAACAAAATCAAGGTAGATTAATTATTTCAGAGGACTAAATTACTAGGTTTAGTTCAAAGTAAGATATGTTTCAATACAAATCCAATTCGAAAAAAAGAGATCAATAGGAAATAAAAGAGGATAGGGTTTTTTATTTCCATTTTTTTTAAAAAAAACTAATTTTAAGCATGGATATTGAAAATTAGCAGGGCTCAAACACAAATAAACATAGATCTCTCCAACTTTTTATAAAGGAATCTTCAACCAAATCTGCTATTTATCATCCACTTACTTGAAAATCAATTGCCAACAAAAGTCTTTAAAATTTGAAATGGATGGATTTTATAACCAAGCAATGACAGTTATGTTCTGAAGACATAGGCTTTCGTGGAAGCAAATTCCATAGATTTGCCAAGTATCTCTAAGCATTGTTGGGAACGAAGATTGTTGATTTAGCTGCAGACCTGTTCACTTCTGCTTTCAATTCAGCATCTGATGAAAATGCTGTTCCTACCAGAGCCTATAAATGTTTTTAACGTTGCAAGGTGTAACTCGGTGCTGGGAGGGGGGAGAATGGGGATGTCTTGCACCTGTCCAATCTTCACAAAAGTCAACTTCCCAAGAGTTAAGGTGCTTTGAAAACCCGTACCTCCACAGCAGCGCATGGGAGGAAACGGTATGACCCGTCCGAAGGAGCAAAACGCAACAGGAGCTGGAGACGAAAGAGCCAATGGATTAGCGGTGGGACGAGGGAGGAGACGGGAGGGGAGGTGGCGAGAGAACGAAGGAAGGCAGCCCAGAAACGTGGGTGGGGTTGACAAGAATGAGGGACATTGTGCAGCGCTTTTGGCGAACAAGGGGGCATAATGGGGGAGTGTGTAGCGGCGGTGCCAAGGCACGGCACAAAAAGCCTATTGACGGGGGCCGGCGCAGCTTTCATCACATGGCCCCCAAAGACGCTATTTAAAGCGGGCCGCGCGGCCCTTTCAGCACCATTGGCGCTGGTCAGCGCCCTGCGAACAACTGCGCGGGCAAGAGGCGCTGCGCCGACGAACTCCAGCGAGGAAGGCGAGGACGAGGCTGGACAGGGCCGAGTCATGCCGCGCTCTTTTTTGGTGGACTCGCTGGTGCTGCGCGAAGCCGGCGGTAGCGACAAGAAAGGAGGCGTCTCTCCCGGCAGCCCGCCGCCCCCGCCACTCTTCCCTTATGCCGTGCACCCCTCGCATCCCCTGCACGGCCTTTCGGCTGCTTCCGGAGGCGCCTGTCCCGCGGCTCCCGTGTCCACGTCGGCTGCGCGCAAAGCCGGCCTGCTATGCGTGTGCCCCCTTTGCGTGGCCGCCGCTTCTCAGCTGCACCCGCCGCCGCCGCCGCCCGCCCTGCCGCTCCTCAAGGCTTCCTTTCCTCCCTTCGGCTCCCAGTACTGCCCTTCGCCCCTGGCTGCCAGACAGTCTCCCGGAGGTTCGTCCGTCTCCAGCGGTGGCCACGTACCTGCCCTCTACCAGAGCGCCTACCCGCTGCCCGATCCTCGGCATTTCCACTGCATCTCCGTGGGTGAGTAGTTTTGGGGCACGGGGCGGGCTGGAGAGCGACTGATCCTCTTGCCTTAGCTTACTCGAAGCTTTTCGGCCAAGATCGGTTGTCTCTTCGGTGGCTGGGAAAGTCGTTTTCACTTGTCTAAATGCAACAGGCGTTTGGTTTGGCAGCCGGGTACGGTGGGTTCCCGCCAGACACTTCCGAATGAAAGCGATTTCAGAATAGATGCAGGGAGAATGAAGTTGTTTTAAATGGGAGGGAGAGGAGCGCGGGAACGGGACAAAACGGACCCTCTTTCCCAACATTTGGAAAACAGAGATCTTAAAGATCTCAGCAGGTGGGAGCCCAGGTGACACACGAAGGGTTCGGAAGTGGAGTGAGACAGGGTTGATATTCGACCACCAGGAATTCCGGGGCTGCAGGCTAGAACAAAAAGTCTGAAAGCATCTTAGAAAAAGATAGTGGCCATCCACTTCTGTACTGTTGCCCCCAAACCATGGACACGTCCATAAATTCCCTAGGAGTCGAGTTCGATTCGAGGGAGCCTTTTCCCGTTCGTTCCCTAGGAGAAAATTCAGCTGAAGACTGGCGTAATTTGACGTCCCGACCCAAGTCCGTACTTTTGCAGTCCACGAGATGGACTGGAGGGGTGATGGACTGTGGCACGGGGGTGGCATACCTAAGTGGCAGTCGAGTCCTTGAAACGAAGTCCGGACTGCGGAAGAGCTGGCTGAATCCAAACAGGGGTGTTGAGGATTCGGATAATTGATGGGTGCCTGCACAGACAACGGTGCCCGTCATTTGAGGGTTAGCAGAGGACTAGCTCCTACCTGCTGTCTTCCAGGGACAGCTTTCAAGAGAGGCAGATTCTAGACTTAGCACTTCCCCACCTGCACAACCTCTAAGGAGCGCAGTGTTTGGTTTGTCATTCCAAGGCTATTTCCAAGAAACCTGCATAGGTTGAAAGAAGTCAACCTATCCTGACCCTCCTACCTCCCCACACCGCCGGCCCCCACCCAATTCGTAGAGGCATTTTCGAGTGGTGACTTTGGGTAACTCGGCGGAGGGAGGTGAGAATGCCCGACCGGGATCCGCTGTAGGATCGTTTATCGTGCCCACCCTGCAGGTTAGACGAATATTCCTTTGCTTATGAGTCCCGTCAAACTTGCATCTCAAGGGGGCTTGGTTGTATCCAGGGGCTTATAACAGCACTCTTGGCTAATCGCAGCAACGATTCCTAGCATGACCGGTATATAGGAGCATGGCTCTGATGGTGTAAAAGTCATCCGCGCTAAGTTTCCCTACTCGCTGGTGTCCTTTGGGTGGAAGGGTTGGCTTGCCTGCGGGGCCAAATTGACTCCGATCTGCCAGTCTTGACTTTCCGCTTTGCTTCCCCGCAGACAGCACATCGGGCCAGCTGCCCAGCAGCAAGCGGATGCGCACCGCCTTCACCAGCACGCAGCTGCTGGAGCTGGAGCGGGAGTTCGCCTCCAACATGTACCTGTCGCGTCTGAGACGCATCGAGATCGCCACCTACCTCAACCTCTCCGAGAAGCAAGTGAAGATCTGGTTCCAGAACCGGCGCGTGAAGCACAAGAAGGAAGGCAAGGGGGGCTCCCATCGCGCTGGGGGACCGGCCGCCCCCGGCTGTAAGTGCGCCTCCCTCTCAGCTGTCGCCAAGTGCTCCGAAGACGAGGAGGACTCGCCCATGTCCCCGTCTTCCTCGGGCAAGGACGAGAGAGAACTCGCCGTCACGCCCTAAGGTGTGATGCCTCCACCATCCGGCCGACTTAGTTCCACGGGCCCCGTCCGGTCTCGCGGAGATGAAATGGACAAGGGCGCTCTGTAGAGCCGGTGTAAATAGCCCCGCTGCCCCTGCTCTCCACCAACGCGCTCTGTTCCAGAGCTGTCGGTTAAGGGGAGCTTCGTATGTTCCCTTCCCGAGGAAGCTTTTCCTCCTCGAGATTAAAGACGCTGTAATTAGCCTTTGGAGGCTGACCCAACGCCGACCTCCCTCTTTCTTTGAAGAGTAGAAGGAAGAGGGTAAGGCCAGCCTGGTTTATCTCTGCCGGTGTTTGGGGGATCCAACGGTTTGGTTATCTCCGAACCTGGCATCTCTCTCTCTCTCTGTCCCTCCCTCCCTCCCTCCCTCTCCTCCCCTCCCCCTCCCAGTCCGGGTTCTTTCTGGTGTAAAATCTAGATCAGGGGTTCTCAAACTTGACAACTTTAAGACTTGTGGACTTCAACTCCAGGAGTTGAAGTCCACAAGTCTTAAAGTTGCCAAGTTTGAGGACCTCTGATCTAGCTTCCCGCTTCCTAACAGATTCTCCTTAGAAGCAGAAAGGCATTTCAGTAGGGAAGGCTGCGGCAGACAGCAATGGGTTTAACTTCTTGTGGGTTTCTTTCTGTCCGCCCCCCCCTTCCTTAAGTCAATTTGATGATCCTTCTTGAAATATATCATGGTACAGCTGTATTGTTTTCTGAAAAATCAGGAGATATTTATTTATTTATTTATGTAAAAACACTGGAGCAAAAATAAAGGTTGTTGCTTTTTTAAAAAAAATAGAAATATATACATACATTGAAGGTCTGGTTATACTTTGGCTTTGCAGAATGTACTGGCCCTGTGCTCCTTGGATGACTCCCATGAATGTCAATGGGAAGGCTTGCAACACCTTTGACTTTCCTTACCAGAACCAGGAAGTTTTATTTTCTTCGAAGTTAAGTAATAGGATACTCAACTTAGTTGCCCCTAGGTATAGTTATAATTGGTTTTATTGGGAACGATAACTCTTCCCCACTCAAAACTGTGCGATGTAGTAACTACTTCCTTGGTTTGGCTTCATTGCGCAGCATTGCTCAAGAGTGGGTGACTTCATTGGTGTTTCCTTCTGAGTAGATATTTAGAATAACGGCTACCTTAGGCAAGAACAGAAACATAATCTACCTTGCTGACAAAATTCTATACATGTTCTATAAGGGTGACAAATCAGGACGAAAATGGTAGCACCCACAAATGTTATAAAAAAAGCTGCATATGCCTTTATGCAGCTCACAAAACGCTTATGCATTTGGATAAAACATGTTAGCCCTGCCACCTGAACCCTTCATTTCTTGCTACCATAAACCAACATAGTTCACCTTCTATGCTGTACAAGAGAAATATCCAGATTACATCTGGGTGCTTAACTTTGTCTTGCTGTTTTGTGGTGAATTAAAGAATGATAAATATAACACATAATATAATATACCGTACTGCAGTTATCAACCCAAGAATCCGTACTCATCTCTGTTATTTTTCCCTTCTTTATCTAACATGAAGGTTAGGTAGATTAATAAAATCTACTATATCAAAGAGAGCAAATGATGCTCGTTCAATCATCTGATGTGGCCCCTTCTTCTATGCAAACCTGGTTCTATTTTTAAAAAAAATTATGTATACAGAATTAACTTTAAGGAATAAAAAAGGTTATGGTGGTAACACTAAAAAATGTGCAGTGCTCTGCAAAGTACAATTTCCATTTCATATTAACTGGCCCTGAACAATCTGGCTACTAATCCTTCTGGGGCCACAACCTAGTAGGATTTACTCTGGAGTAAATGTTTCCATGGTTTTCAGTTTGCTTGAAGAGAGGACATATAAAGAACCACCACAAAAGTGTTTCTCCCTTCCCCTCCATGCATTCTGCTTGCTGGCCCCAGAAAACAGAAGAATATGAAAAAAATGTAAACATTTGCAGAGGACTCTGATGCTACAATTATACTGGAGGCTTGCTTGTTAATGGCAGCCTTCATGCAATTGGAGGCTTGCTTGTTAATGGCAGCCTTCATGCAATTGGCACGGAGCAACTGATTATTTGTGGTCACTTGAGCAAGGCGCTTCTCAGTGTTCTCTCCTGTCAGAAATACACTGGGAAGGTTGAAGTTTGCACTAAAATGATCTGGGCTTTCCTTTCCAGCTTGAGTGAGCTTTCCAACTTGGATCCAGGCACCCACCTAGAAGACTTAAGTCAAGAGAGTAGACAACAGTATCCAAAATCAGACTTGGTGACAAGTCTGATGACACCATCCTGCCAGGCGAAGCAGTGGGGAAAAGGAGCTTAAAGGGGCACACTCTATATCCTGCTGTGCAGGATATAGTGAGAATGGTCATTGAAGACTTCTCAGAGCACACGATTGGCTGTTTCCTTGGAATGTTCTAGAGCAAGGGTCTCCAACCTTGGCAACTTTAAGACTTGTGGACTTCAACTCCCAGAATTCCTCAGCCAGCTATGCTTTGAAGTTGAAGTCCACAAGTCTTAAAGTTGCCAAGGTTGGAGACCTCTGCTCTAGAGGAATATGGGCCTAAATGTGCGCACACATTCTTCCTAGGATACTTTTTGCATGGGTTTATCTTTGAGTTAGACTTGACTCCTGGTGAGTACATGGACATATGTAGTTTTTTGGGGGGCAAATTTTCTGGAAGTGGCTCATCCTTGCCTTCTTCCTAGGCTGAGAGAAAGTGAGTGGTCCAAGATAACCCAACTGGCTTTGTATGCCTAAGGCAGGACTAGAACTCCCACTTTCCCATTTTCTAACTGGGTGCATTAACCATTTACATGTAGTCTTTGATTTATGACCACGAAAGGGAATTTTGTGGAATTTAAATTGCTAAGTGCTCATTAAGCAGGTCATCATGTGGCGGAACTCAATTTTACCACCCTTTTTAGCTCTGCCATTAAGCGAACCACACGGTTATGAAATAAATCCAGCTTCCCCAATTGATTTTGCTTGACAGAAACCAGCTGGGAAGCAGGGTGAATACATGACACCAAAAAAGCTGCCACTGTTGTAAATGCAAGCCACTTGCCACGTGTCCGAATTGATCATTGTGGAGCAATGATCCTAACTTCAAGAATGGATCATAAGTCACCTTTTTCAAAGGCCACTGTGACTTTGAACCATCATTAAACAAATACTCATAAGTTGAAGGCACACTGCACAGGAATACCCAAACCTGAATCATGTCTGGGATTATTTATTTGATATGATCTGGATGACCATAAAGGGGCAGCAGAGAGATATATGTACCAATGGTATTGCTGCCATCTAGTGGTAGTCCAACGTTTTGCAGTGCTATTGGGTAGCTCTCAATTTTAGACCACAGATCAAGTTTGGCCCATTATTGATTACTCTGCTCACAGAGCATTCTTAGCTGCATCAGCTAAAAGCCTAGAAGCTGCATTGACACCCAGATGGAAAGATTAATATTAAATGAGGTTTTTGTTGGGTGGTTTGCTTGACTGTTTTTGCAACTTGGTTCAACAAGCCCATTTGTTGATTTATAACTCAATGCAGAATCTCAATCCAGAATCCAGGACCTGTGGCTGGGTGAATAGACCAGGGGTGGGAAACTATGGCCCCCTTCAAGACCTGTGGACTTCAACACCCAGAATTCCTGAGCCAGCCATGCAGGGAATTCTGGAAGTTGAAGTCCACAGGTTCTAAAAGACCTATAGTTGCCAACTCTTGCTTTACAGACTTAGACTTTTATGGCTTTCTGAAGCATCAGAAAGTTTTTTTTTAAAAAAAAAAATTCTACACTTTATGGAAATATCTGAGATAATTAGAATCCTCTGAGTCCTATTAGAGAGTCAGAGTCAGAAAGAGAACCAAATCTATGACATGGAAAATGTATCAGTAGGAGTAATCACATTCTTCATTTCTCTAACCCGGGAGCTGAAACAATGACAGTTAACACCATGTTCCTTCTGTAATGAGTACTGGATGAGTGGTAGAGGTTTTTTTTTTTCTTGGTTTATTTCATTTTGTTCCATTCTGTTTCCTTTCAGGAAGACTAACCATAAGAAGTCAGGGAGCTTCTTAAGGTTTGCCCTTTCTTGCAAAGAGGATGCATAATGCCAGCCTAGTCCAAACAAACATCCTTAGCGCTTCTTTTAATTCGATTTTAAACATCTCCGGCTTCAGTCTCTCTTTCTGTAACTGAGAAAAGAAGAGCCTTAAAGGAAGACTCACTCAGGGAAGACTAAAGCAATGGTCTGCAACCTTGGCAACTTTAAGACTTGTGGACTTCAACTCCCAGAATTCCTCAGCCAGCAAAGCTGGGAGTTGAAATCCACAAGTCTTAAAGTTGCTAAGGTTGGAGGCGCCTGGACTAAAGGCCTTCTTAAACTTCCTTCAAACAACCTGATGGAAAGCCGAGAAAGTCTAATGATCCATTACAGCCAATGGCTTCCTGTGAGAAACGTCCTACTCTTTTTCAGATATAGGTTGGGAATATGACGCCCGTAGTTTCCCATAATTAACTGCCAGAAAAAACTGAGTGTTGCAATCTGGATACCCACGGAAACCAATATTAGGGGTGGCTGCAATATAGCTTCCCACTTCTGAATTCGGATTGAAGGGAAGACACAAAGATTCTTGATGTAGGAGTTAAAAGCAAACTGCAAACATGTAATAGTTTTGTTGCATCTTTTCTTTTCTTTTTTAAAATCCCTTTGTTAAGCAATTTTCTTTTAGCTATCAATAAAGATCTGGAGGAAAATCGAATGAATTCCATTTATATTTAAATAGTGCTGCTACATTATTATTTTTTAAATTGGGGAGTTAGCCAATAGTTGGTCACTTTGGGTTGAAAATGATCTTGGTACTATAGCGTTAGCAAGATCACATGGTATTATGTGCACCAAGACAAATTTCTTGTGTGTCCAATCACACTTGGCCAATGAAGTCAGAGGGGCTAGTCAGAGGTGGTATTCCAAACTACTCAAAATTTCTGCTACCAGTTCTCCAGAAGTGGTCAGAATCTGTTTTGCAGGATACTTCTGGCTTGTCTTACCATATTTACTATTAGGCCAACTGTACCTCCTCACATTCACCTTTCTGTTTTATCTATCTATGGTAAACTAACAAATGGAAACACGATTTTAGGCCACATCAATAGGATAAGGTGCAAATCACATATTTACTATATACTATATACTTCACTGATCAGGCCCCACCTCTAGTTCTGAGATAATCTGGGCACTGTACAGGAAGTCCTTGACTTACGATTGAGCCCAAAATTTCTGTTGCAAAGTGAAACATCTGTTGTGAATTTTGCCCCATTCGATGACCTTTCTTGCCACCGTTAAGTGAATCACTACAGTTCTGAAGTTAGTAACAGGGTCATTAATTGAATCTGGTTTCCCCATTGACTTTGTCAGAAGGCTGCAAAGGGGGATGCCGGAATTCTGGGATACTGCATCTGTTATGAATATGAACTAGTTATCAAGTAGTGTTGTGATTAACTGGCAGCAGGTGCGGACGGCTGAGGAGAGCGAGACTCAGATGAGGGTTTAGGACCATTAGGGAGTGGACTGCTGCCTTCAGAGATTGTGGGGCTAGCAGTAGTGATGAGGAGATTCCTGAGGAGCCTGTGCCAAGTGCATGTGCGCGCAGGATTGCTCATAGGAAAAAGCAGTTACAACAGCACGGGCGACTCGGGCATCAGGCTGCAAGATAATGGCCCCTCCTTCAAGAAGATAAAGGTCAGCTGTGAAACAAAAGTACTTTGCAGAAGGCAAAGACATTTTGAAGCTCCAGCCTCGTGGACATTCCAGTATCTTGAGTTTGTGTTTGAAGATTCTTAGTTTGCAAACTATTTCTTGTCTGTTATCTTTTGGCAAGTCTCGCACAGTTTGGCAAGACTTGTGCTTATCACAGCTAATTATTTTGTAAAAGCATTACAAGGTTTCTGTTCCTTTTGGATTGTGTTTGATTTGTTGGAAAAGGGTGTGGGTCAGGACAAGTATTCCGAATTTCGATCGCAACCACGGAGATGCTGCAATGGTTGTAAGTGTGGAAAATGGTCCCAAGTCCTTTTTTCAGTGCTGTTGTAACTCCAAACGGCCACTGAATGAACTGTTGTAAGTTGGGGATTACCTGTGTTGTAGCCTGCTGGTGGCTAGCAAGCTGGCAGCAGAGTCAGACAGTGAGGAGGTTGGGGAGGAACCTGGGCCAGTCCTGGAAGCTGAGGAAGGCTTGGACGAGGGCTTTGCATCAAAGACAGAGGCAGAGATGGGGCTAGGGCAGGCTGGCAGCCATCAGCTGCCTTCAGAATCGGACAGCGGTGAGGCAGGGTTGCAGCTGGAGCTGGAGCATGCGCAGAGCTGCCAAAAGAAAAGAACAATTGCTGACTAAGGGTTGACGTGGGAGTAAGGCCACAGGTGAATGCTGAATGGCCCCTCCATTCAGGGATTAAAAGAGGGGCAAAAAGAGAGGGGGCTTTTGCAGGAAACAATTCGTTCATTGCAGCAGTATGAAGATCAGTCTGTGCATCTCAGGGACTCTGTGCCGAGACCTTCCTTGTCAGCACTGCGTTTGAAAATGTTTACTTGGCAGCTCTCCAGGCTAGATAAGGTCTGTGCTCCTAATTAGACCCTTGAAAGACTGTTTTCCAGGCCTTTGGCTGAATGTGAATGCAAGAAATTCACCTTCATTTAATAAAAGAGGTTTTGCCAGGACAAAGAATCTACTTAGTGCTTTTGGGGGAAGCCTAGGTCAGAACAACCTGTACCTAAAGAAAGGTTCATAACTCATTCAGGAAGAATGGCCAGGAGCTAGAAACTCCAGGAGTCTCAGGAGAAACTCCTGATGTCTTTCCCACTGCCAGGTGATGCTCAGAGCATGGGAAACAAAGCCAGAGAAATCCAGCAGACCTTTTCCTCCTTCACTGGTCCCACAATAAATCAATTAGGACAGCAACATTTAGTGGCTTCTTCACTAGAACAGAACAAATCTAAGTGTTAATAGGTCTGGTTCCTATTCATGATGCCGTGATCTCCTTTTGCAACCTTCTGACAAGCAAAGTCAAGGGGGAAGCCATATTCACTTAATGATCATGTTACTAAGTGTTAAACTGCCTGCTGATGTTCTTCTCCTGGTGCAGTTTCTGATGGACGGTCCTTTAATGGGTGCTCTGACTGTGTTTGATGCCCACCATCTTTAAGCTCCTTCCAGAAGCCTCTTAAGCTTCTCCCATCCTGTCCTAACTGAGCTGAGTAACATTTTTAAGGCCAACCCAAGTCCCAAAAGGTCTTTTATTTGGGGATTTCTCACTTTTCTTTTCTTTTTTTATATAGGCAGCCAATGCCAACTTCTAGAGAACCAGTTTGGTGTAGTGGTTAAGACATCATGCTAGAAACTGGGAGAGAGTGAGTTCTAGTTCCACCTTGGGCACTAAACCAGCCGGATGACCTTCAGCCAGCCATTCTCTCTCTCAGCCAAGAAAATTGCAGGGATTTGTCCTGGGAGTCAATATTGGCTGAAATTTTCTCCCATTAAAAAAATCTCCCCCACGTTAAAAAAACAAAAGCCAACTTCCATGTTTCTCTGCATTCTATTCTAGAGCTAATGCATGTATGCGATTTCACCCATTTAATTGCTTTGCTTTTTGCTTAGCTCTAAATTGATAAGTATTTCCTATATTGCTTGCAGAACAGTCTAGCTCTATTGCACAATTCGACAATTCTAACAGATCACAAGCACAGCACTGCTGCATCTCTGTGCAGAGGAATTTAGAGATAATCTTGAGGACGGCATGAAAAGATGATTAAGAAGCAACTTGGGGAAGCAGTTGACACTTCTCCAACTAGTGTTATTCTGCCTGTCCTGTACAAATACCGTACAAATACTGTACAAAGGCAGGTACATAAACTCCACAAAGCATCCATACAAAGTCTTTTTTATTGGTTCATCAGGCATCCTTATCAACTCACATTTATGACAAGGTTCTTCTTAATGTCCAATCCTTTGCATATCTGAATTGTGGTGTAGGAAGATAATAAGGTCTCAACCCCATGATGATTGAAGCAGCCGCATGGTAATGGCTTCAGGCAAGAGTGAGGGAGCCTCCCCCGACCCAACAAGGGTCAATTTAGTGACCAATCAGGATTACAGATGTGACCACATGACATGGACTACATTTCCCAGGATACCTTAACTACATTTACCATGATGCATTCCCTTAAGGGGACAGCTCTCAAATCCTAACTAACTATCCCAAATCCCATTAACTCTAAACTATCTGGCCAGCACAAGTGTAAGAAAGTAATTCAAATTAGTTTGGTCTTGAATTCATTAAGAATGTAATAGTGCAGACAGGCTTTCAAGATTTTATTATTCTACCTTACAACAATAAAGTAGTGTATCTGGAATCCCTTTGGTGTCTGTTTCTTGGCCTGATCTATCACGAGAACTAGTTTGGTCTAGTGGTTAGGACACCAGACTAGAAATCAGGAGCTGGTGAACTCTAGTCCTGCTTTAGGCATGAAAGACAACTGGGTGAATGGCCAGTGGTAGATTTCTAAGAAGTTAGAAGTGACAAATTTTATTTTTATTGTGTTTGTCAACAAAAATTACAAATTTGAACAAACAAAATAAGAAAATCAAAATGTGACAGGGACTGTAAGATGACCAGTGCGCTTATGCACACACTTAAAATTACTTCTGTTTTGTTGTCAAAAATCCCAAGATGCATATGTCCATCAGCTGGTAGTCATCATTAAGTTCAAGTCAAGAGAAGCTTGGCTTTTATCTTTTCTTTGTCTCTATCTGCATCTTGAAGGGAAATTGGGATTTTTCATAGAATCCTAGATATGAAGAGACCCTTTCATCTCTATTAAAGCATTCCCCAACGTATCAAAATATTACCTTTGCTTCAGAAACATGCAGTAAAGGAGATTTCACCATTTGTTGGATAAGTAGTTCCCCTGTTGAACTGCTACTGTAAGGAAATTTTACTGTAAGGAAATATTTACTAATATTCAGCCTCCTTGTAACCTTGGGTGTTGAATTGCTTAATGGTGGGATGGGCAGCATAAATTAAAAAATAAAATTATTTCATAGAGCATCTTGCAATCTGCTTAAAACTTTTTCAGAGGGTATATCAAATGAACATGATTTTTTTTTAAATTTTCCCTTTGTTTTGAAAGTCAGGAAATTGTGTTCCCACTGTTTGACTTTGCTATCAAATGTTAATGGTCAGCAGTATCACTGAGGAAGGGAAGGAAGTGAAAATCGGCAAGATGGTAAGCATATAACATCCTCATGCAAATCCCACCCCTCTTGTGTGTGCATCAATGTTGCACGCATGTGTGAAAGAGATGAAGCTTGCATTGTGATGCTGGGTCTGTCATCTCACCTCCCCCCCACACACACACTCATCCATGGATGCCCCCCAAAGACAAGGCTGTCCCTGGGATTCTGGCATTTGGCGATCTGAAGAGCTGCCTACTCCAACCAGTACCAGCCTTAGCAATTCAGTCCAACACAGAGAAACGGCTATCAGTCCCATATTTTGGGGTGGTTCATAGTGGGGGTGAAGGGAGGGGCTGAAGCAAAGGTCCTTTGTTGTTTCCAGGCTGACTCTGCGGGCTAGATCTAAACACCCCATGGACCGGATCTGGCCCCCTCGGACCTTGAATTTGATGTAGATATTTAAAAAGGATGGGAGAGAGATTTGATTTACCTGAGGTGCCCCACATTTTAGGGTCTCCAATGTTTGACCTCTCCTTTCCTATCAACACTGATTGGAACCAATCATGGAGGAAGAAAAAGAACCACTAATAACACAGTGCCTCCCATTCCCAGCCAGTCCAGAAGGATAACATGGTCAATATGAGATCTAAAGCTGGGGAGAGGTCCAGAAAAATTGCACTACCTCCATCCTGAGCCCTCCAAAGGCCATCAAGAAGTGCAACCAACCCCGTTTCAGTGGTGTGCCCGGGCCTGAACTCAGACTGAAAAAGGGTCCAGGTAATTTTGAAAAGGGTTCAGATAAAAATTTTCTCCTTTCATTTGTATAACTCCTTATATTTAATAACTATTACATTTAATAGTTTGCTCCAATGTTTGTTTGTTTGGTTAGTACATTTCTAAACTGTCCATCTCCATCAAAGAGAGGCTCTGTGTGGTGTACAGTATAATATAATCAATAAATAAAACAACCTATAAAACTTAACATTGACGTTGTCAGGATTAATTAAAAAAAAATAGAATAATGACTTTATATATTTCAAAAGGTAACATTCCAAGATGGCACTTAACATGCATTATTAAAGGAGGGTGGTGACTTTCATGGCACTAGACAGCCCCACAGTTGCGTGGTCTTCTGTGCCTCTCATGAAAGGATGCAAAGCCAAGTTTTCACCCCTCTGCAGAAGGCCAAGAGAGTGGGGTCCTTCCTCCTCTCCAGGGGACAGGATATGCCACAGTGCAGGGGCAGCTACAGAGAAGGGTCGCTTTCTAGACCCCCATCAGATGAAATTCCTTGACTGATGGGATCTGTAGCATACCTTCCCTGCCTGAATGAGTGAGATGGATGAACTGATGTGATGGGGTGAATGTGATGGTTGCTTCTATAGGTAACCTGGCTCTATGCCATGTAGGGCTTTACAGGTGATAACCAACACCTTGAATTGGACCCAGAACCAAACTGGTACCTGGTGAAGTTCATGGAGCAAAGATGTCATATGTGCCCTTCTTTGAGCACCCAGAATGGCTCATCTATTTAATATGTGTATGTAGAGAATATTATGTAGCTTAGGGTTGAATTGTGGAGTCTTGCTGCTCTGTCTTTGCTTGCAGATATCTTATTACACAACTTGGTAATATCATCAGTCACCGTCATCCACTGAATACACGATTTGGCATTGATAAGTAGCCCTGTTTTTGCCTTTTCCTGTTCTTGAGCCTCATCAATTTGTGAAATTAACAATAGAGAAAAATCCTGTAGGTTTCAAAAAGGATGCATTTGTTGTTGTGGTTTCGAAAGTCCTTATCTCTTCCTTGCATTTGAATGCTTGGGGAAATGAATTTTCACTGAAGATCATCTGTTAGAGTTTGTTTGGCTCTACTCATTTTGAAACATTAGGTAAGTAAAGGAATCAAGAGATTTAAGTTGTGTGTTTTAGTATCTTTCTTTTTTTTTCTCTTTCCTTTTTTTGTTTTGTTTGCTCTCGATCCATCTCTGCTTTGAGCGAAGTGATACTTGATTGAAAACTCACCAGGAAAGGTTTAGTGTTGCAAATAGTTTTGGATGCTTCTAAGACATGGGTGTATAATTTAAGTGTACAAATTGAGTCCTTGAGATTATGGCTCTCCAAAGTCTTGAATGTGTCTCCTGGGCTCTACAGGTGTTACCAAATTATTTGGGACATTCTAAA